>JAIPRL010007533.1:0-23167 GCA_025469235.1 Pemphigus obesinymphae
TGTGTTATTTAATGCGCTCTGTATACTATGTCAAACTATGGATAGCCGCCCAAAGATAACGGAGCGACCCGAATTTTCGTCAGTCGTATGCGCGAAACACTCCTATTCTCTCCGCGAATTTAGTATACCTACCTACCTACCTAATAACGTATTTCTTAAAAAAAAATAAAAACGGAAATTAAAATGGTAAAAAGACGAGGGAAAACGACGTCATCGATCGATTAACGCGGGCCGCGCGCGATTATTTATCTGGGCGTGTGACGCGTATTATGATAACGGAAATCGCGACGACGTGGCCGCTGACGATAATGATGATAACGATGATAATTATTATCGTGCGGACATTATACTATAATAATGTGTAAATAAAACGTCGGAACGGCTATGGAAAATAAAAAAAATGTAAAAAATTACCGACCGTACGTTGGTAATAATGTTTCATATTATTATTATATAACATCTCGGAGGAGAAAAGAGGAAATCCCGATCGCACCGAATATAATATATATATATATAATAATATTATTATCGTGTATACGGGCACATTCTATTCGGCGCATCACCTACTCTGTACGTAATATAATAAAATAAAAAAATAAAAAAAAATAAAAAAAGCTAAATAATAAATAAATAATAACTATTTCGGTCGATTTAGTTCTTTAATGTATTACACATTATATTATTATTATTATATTATATACACACACGAGTACTATATAATAGTAGTGTATACGTGTATTTTTATATACTTCCTCGGGGGAGAAAAAAAAATCACGTGATTTTTCCCATTGTTGTCTAATTGAGTGTGTGTGTCTGTGTTTTTTTTTCCATCCATTACCCGACGGTCGAAGGGTCAATTAAAACAACGTGTTTGTGACCGCAAAAGGGGAGAAGTGGTCGTCTAATGTAATATAATGATAATAATAATAATAATATATAACGACGTTTAGTAAGAGTAAACGTCGTCCAGTATGAGCGAGAATCTGTGGCCTATCTTTGATTTCGATAAGCAAATAGATTGATTTAACAATATGCGATGGTTGTATACAATATACGTCCAATAAAATGTTTGTCGATTTAGAAACAAAATATTTTGTTAATTTAACCGTAAAACGACAAAACGTATTATTGATTTAACAATTTATATTATCTTTTATCAATGTCTTGGGTAAAATCGTCTAATTGATTAGGTACAAATTCGTTTGAACTAACAAATATTTTGTTAATTAAATTGAGTATAAATATTTTGTACTTATTTCTTTCTTTTTTTCTTTTTCGCAGAACAAACGCCCATTTGTTACCTAATCAAAGTACCTAGTCATTTTAAACAGAATATTTTTTTTCAATTTAATAACATATTTTATTACCTATTAATAATAAAATGTGTATTAATTTTACAAATTATTTTTATTAAATTATAACTTGTATATTTTATGAAATTTACAAAATTAATTTATTATTATAAACACATTTTTTTTTTATCAATTTAACAATATGTACATTGAAATAATGAAAATTGTATTATTTCAATAAATATTCGTTCGTTATAATTTGATTATTGCATATTGTTAATTCCACCAATGCGATGTGGTCGCATATGACGGTCGCAGTTCTATATGACAGTATTTTTGTTACAGTAGGTACCAAATATTGAAATGCGCCATATTATTCTAAGTAGAAATGTATGCAATTTACGTTTAAAAAAAAGGTCGTAATTTTTTAGTGGAAATAATGTTTGGGAACAATTGCGCATAGAGCCACCTAAATCGTAAAAAATTATGATATCACGACTGTATTATTATGATACGTGTATACTGGGGGAAAATAGGGTTATATGAGAGTACGTTGTAAGAATTAATTTTCATAGGTAAACAGTACTTTTCGTAATTCAAACTAAAACGATAAACATTCAAAATAACGTTTTATTTTCAATATTTTACACAATTGAATATTTACCAAATACGACTTTTTGCTATGTTATATTTTTGATTTGTTAATACAATTTATAAAATTCGTCTTCCAAATTCCACATATTATAGTTCTTATCTTGCAAACGATGGTATTCTCGTTTTGTTGTATATTGTGTGTTTCTCCTATTAAAGTAAACATGGGTTTTAAATAAATATCGTGATAACACAACAATAATAATTGATACTTACACAGATATTTTTTTTAACTACTTTAACAATACGTATAAATATTTTAAATTTGTTTGATTTTCATTTTTCTTAAAATTACATAGTTTATAATAATAAATTACATTAAAAATCGGATGTATGGCGTTTTCTTAAAAATCTACTTTTGTCAAGATTAAACCTATATAGTATACGCATGATACTCATAAGTGATACTTAGTGCCTAGTGCTATTATCATTAAGGCGGCCGAGTATCTAAAATATTTTATAGATATGCAAGTATAGTATAATATAATTTGTTTATTATTCATAGATGTTTTTCCATATTCTTTGAATAAATAAAAATAAATAATAATAAATGCATTTATATCAATAAATAAAATTAAAATTAAATTTGTTAAACCATCTGGATTCTATGTATAAATATATTTCTTCTACAATTTTATTTTAATAACCAGCTGAATAATTTCAGCCGTCCATAGTTTTGAGTCTCTATATACTCTAATTGAATTTTGAAGTCAGTAATTATAGTCAATACAACGATAAAAAAATATTGAAATTTGGAATTAAGTTGGAAGCCTTAAGTAAGTACATGAAAATATAGATATTTTATAACAAGAATATTTTATTACCAAATTCAGATTATAGATAATTAATTAAAAATATAGTATCAATTTTATATACATTTTTTCGTCAAATAACATTTGTAATTAAAATCATCGATTTAAATAAATCTTTATTTTTGTCATTAGAATTTTTCCTGGTTATGTTTCTGAAAAGTTAACAGATCTATGTACTTCGAAAGACAGTAATTATTAATATAAATATCTAAAAACAAATAAAACGAAAGTCATAGAAGTTTTCAAAAATTTCAAGTTTATTATACGAGATATATTCCAGTTGAAACTTTCTATTATTTGTAATCGAAACTGAAATTCATTTTGAATTTTTTTGTAAAGAAATATTGTGAATTTATTTTAGAATATAATATCATTGAGTATACAAAATCCAAATTTATACTAAAACTACTATATTAAACAGCTATATATTTGGATTATGATTATAATCAGAAACAATGTTAAAATTTAAAATGTATTTTTTTCGAATTTGAGCCTTGTTTACTAGATAGAATACATATAATAATATAATCATTCAAAAAGCGATTGTTATTTCATTATTAACACTAATCAAATATTAAATTTCATTATACACGCTTCGTTTACAATGCAACCACAAGCACGGCTTTCTATAAATCATAAATAATATAGAGTCCGGTCACTACATATGGATACATAGCTATATTTTGTTTATTTGCGTCATATTGGCACAAACCGGTGATTTTATAAAATTATTTTAAAGTTTTTCGATAGTAATGTATAAAAACATTTAGTCAATGTCATTATTACCTATTATTTTAACATAATATAAAATTAAATCAAAAATACAAAAGTAAATATTTATTAAAAAAAAAAAAAATACAATTAAAATTAACTAATAAATATATTAAAATTATAAATAAAACACAAATATGTTTACACATTAGTTATTAAAATTGAGATCATGAGCAATACCTTTTAAGTAATCATTTGATATTTTGTTTTCAAAATTCTTGTATACGGTTTTTAATATTTTTGCTGTATATTTTTTAAATTATTTTTTAATTGGTATTAATTATGTATCTATATATTACACTGAAGCACTGTTCAAAATTTTTTTTATCGAAAGAAATTATTTTTCAACATTAAGAGATAATCATTATCTATTTAGAAAACGTATTTTACATTCCATTATAATTAATTGGATTTTATAATGGTAATCCATTACTATTTTTGATAATGAAATAACATGTTAAGTTATATCTTAGATTCAAACCGTAGCGAGAAATCTATAGGTTTTACAAAAAAATCAAAAAACAAAATTAACATTTTAAAATATTTAAAATATTTGACTTTTTTACTCTGGAAAACGTAGGTTAAAAATGTAAATTTATTACATTTTTATTTTTTTTTTTGAGTTTATTACGAACAATAAAAACTAAATATTGATTCTTAAATTATTTATTATATTATACATACTTTGTCTATTTTTTTTATACCTTTCTAGGGATATATTTTGATTCAACCACATTTTGTATTCAAAATGGATAATTTTTTTAAAAAATTACTCATTTTGTGATAATTAAGTCTCGTTTAGTCATAAGTATGTAGGTATTTAGTATGGTAAATACTTATTAATATTTCTTTGCACGTTTTATTTGCGCAGAGATTAAAATGTCGTGCAAAAAGTTCATTTTTATTTTTTAGGAGAATATTTGGAAAATAACAGTATTTTTATTAAAAAAATAATTGAGTGAATTTGGTCAAACTTAAAATAAAAATATAGTATGTATTGCACTATGCATAGTATTATTTTAACTTAGACCACGCATTATGTATGATCGAAATCGTTCTTTTTTTTCTTTTATTAGATTTTTTAAACTTAAATTAGACATAACACGTACAATAGATATCGGAATATGATACAAACTGACATTGACAGCACGAACGTTAAAAATAATTTGACCTGGACCGGAGAGTAACAGCAGACTCGCGAAAATATTATATTATTTTCAACTGGCGTCGGTTGCAAGATGACGGACGAAATACAAAAATAATAAACTTATGTAATACTATGTGTATGGACGTGACTTGCATTTGCGATAATTTTCATTCGAGTACGAAACACACGTCATGTAATAATGATGAAAATTGTTTTTAAGTATTTTTTTTTTTTATCGTTAAATTACAAATTTTTCGTTAGTACGTAACGCGGCGGCCTTATACGTCATCGTTTATCTTCAAGATCGTTGTTCAAAATTGGATAATATAGGACCTATATAATATATCTGATCAAATCAAACATTTTAAGCATATATTGAAAACATAAATATATAATATAAATAACGCAGGTTATTCAAAATTCGATTAACAGCAAGTAGTTAAATACAGCTATTATACGTTATTATTTAAATGCAAACATGTAAAGAACAGGAAATTAATAATCGTTTTTCTTTTCGATAAAAATAGAAATAGAACAAATAATTTAAAACCGAAATCTAGTTAGAATGGCAAGTTAGACTCATAATACTAGTTAAGACTATATCAAACTCATAAAATAAAAACGAATAATCGTACTTACATATAATTAATAAATAATATACAATATTCAGCGATATTATAAAAGTTTAATAAATAAATATGAAACAAAATAAATAAGGTATAATAGGTATAGGTGTCTTAGTATAACCTAAATTATTGTTATATCGATTCGTATGATTATATACCGAGGTATAAAGTCGAGAAAGTGGGGAAATTTTATTATTGCAATTGGAGTCACAATAATTTATTATATAGTATCGTATATACAATATTATTGTATTGTACAGGCAATAGAAGTACACATAATATTTATCGCAGTATATATTTTCTCATTATTGTTTTACTTTTAAAAAGTTCTATTTACACAAGTATATATGAAGTAAAATGAAATTTTATTTTTCACAACATAGCGCCTTTTATACCTACCTAATTGTGGTTATTTTAATTTAATAAATATGGATAAGACTCAATTCCACTGCAAAATCATTATTGTTTTTGTTTTTTAAATAAGTGTTTCGATAACGATGTTATAATCTTCAGTACACAATAACTACGACATATTATTTACATTAATATTGATTTTTCCTGTATAAAAGTTATCAAGAAAATTGAAAAAAAAAAAAATTATAATAACAATAACATATCATAATTAAATCGTGAAGTTACACGATTATTATAGTTTTTACAACGACGTGGATTACATTTTTTTTTTTTCAGACGAGGTTTTGTTTGCGGTTCTCATTTAAAATGTGAAATTTCATTATGGTATAAAATATATAGTAGGTAACTGCCAATTACTACTGGGCTTATAGTAAATATTGGATCCGACTTTCATATACGAGTATATATATATATGTGTGTGTACATTATTTGTAATAAGCTGAAAAAAACATATTATTAATATTTTATTGAATATAATATATAATCGTATACGCCATATATATATATATATATATATATACACAAATCTATAACTCTACCAGCACAATACAGTCTAAAATAAACAATTATTACATATTTTATTTCAGAATGAAATTTTTATCCGTGTCTACGATATATATAATTTTCAGTTACCATATGTGTTGGTAAACCTAAGTTGGGCGGGGGACTATAGAGCTATTTTGACGTTTTTTGCCAATCGTTATGTGTATTGTTATATTTTTGTGTCATGTATAGATTGTTTGTGTATCGTTCAGTTATACTTAACTATTTTTAAAATGAGTTATCCAAATAGATAAAGTTAGGAAAAAATATTTATCATCTCATTATTAGAGTAGTCTCTATTAAATCAACGAAAACGAATTTCGTGTCCATTAGCGCAGAACAATACGGAAGCGTCACTTCCCCCGATAAGAACATGTGCAGGTGTATACCAGTCGTTCGATACAAGAAGTTATGCGTTCAAAATGCTCGTGTACACCCACGACACTGTAGAAACAATAAGAAATGTTTGATTATAAATACAAACCTCACTCTAATCATGGTCCATCAATGTGATACAGCCGTGTGTAACGACAAATATAGTTATTCAGATAAAATAACGATCTTCTTCTTTGGATTTTCGAAGAAAGTCGACGAGTCAAATAAATAGGTGGTATTATGGTTGGTCACGGAGGTTTGATTGATAGTGAGGTTTCCCATCTGAAAATTATTTCCGATCACTTTTGTAATGCCTGCTTCTAGGTCATCTAGGCCATTCGTAAGTACGGAGTGTTAGTGAAGCTATGGCCAATCCTACGTTACAGAACATGGGAGAGGGATGAGACACGAATAAAGAGAGAAAAGGACGCTAACCAAGAGATTATGATGGCATTAGATGTCACTAACAAAGTGAAGTAAAATAAAACGGACAAACTTATAACGGACACAAATAAAGCGCTAGTAAAGATAAAAGACACGAGATAAGAGGTGGCAGAAGAAGTTTTACCTGAAACAGATGAACTACTTTGAAAGAGTACAACTTTTTCCATTAAGGTACATTCAACGACTCAAAAAAATCTTCTGGAAGACGAACATATTGATAATGAGATAGGTATACCTAAAAAATACTGTTGTGCGTAAGATTAGTATTAATTTTGAATTACTTTCTAATGTTGGTTATGTAGTTGTTGGACAAAGTTTAACATCTGCACTGTTTATAACTAATTCGTTCTGTTTAAATGGTTCTAGAATTATAAATTATACAAATAATTCAATAGAGAATATAATATCTAATAATTAATCGTCATATTCATCGCATACAGATTCTTCGACACAAACTTTCCAAATTTTTTTTTTTAGCAAATACATCTCATAAACGCAAGTTTAGAGATGTAAATACAACTGCAATAAATCTAATGATGATCGGTTCAATAATTGTTAAAAGAATTCAATAATTTAGAATATTATGTTGAAAAAAAAAAAGAACGACCATCTATTCATTAATTGCATGACTTGTGTGATACATTTTTAATCTCAAAATCATTATTTAAATCTCGACCTCCCATAGTTTTATATCATGCAAAGGCTTTTCGATACACTAATTCATATAAACAAATTGTACAAAATGAAATACATTTTTACATTACATCTCTTAGAACTTTGCAAAGAGTCACTGAAAATTGACATGTCAATCCTGAGTTTAGTGACATGATATTCATAGTATTAATACTAAAATGTAGTCCCATGACAAAAAAAGTATAAAATATGTTTTATAAATAAATTAGATGTTAATTTAAGATTTATACAACACTGTCGGATATACAATAATTCGATTTAATTACATTCTGTAGTTTCTGTGCGACACATGAACATTCCAAGTCAGTTATAGTTAAATTATGATCCGAAGTTTACATGCTACCTACATGGAAACAACCACTTTAAACTATAATTTTTAACCAACCGTATTAAGAAATTATCAGATATATATACACCTTTTAATATTAGAGTAACGATTTCTGATTTAGGATCTAATTTCAAAAAATGTCATCAAAAGGCATCAATTCAGAAATATCTTATTTCAATGTATTAGGAAAATTAATTAGTTTTATGTTTCGTAGTAATAATAAAAAATAAAACAGAAAAAATACATCTTCGAAATCTTCAAAATGTATACGAACCGGATAAACATCGTAATATTCGTTTAGCCAATCTATATGAATAGGTATAGTCAAACAGTTGAAAGTTCGAAAAATCGAAGCACACCACGCTTTGAGAGTTTGGTTCGAAAGTCGAATTTATATGGTAGATAGTAAAACCGAACCAAACTTGATTAAAGAGTTCGGACTTGAGTATAGAAAAGTTCGAACTCGAAGAAAAGTTCGAACTCGGACGAACTATTTTCGAGTTATTTTTAAATATATTAAAAATATGACGGATGACCTTTTTTTTTTTTTCTTACTTTTTTGATTTCAAAGTTTGGTTTCGACGTTAAAACTAAAAGTTAAGTTTGGGTTCGGGTTTGCTCTTAAACTTCGTAGATTGGTGTTCGACACCTAAATTTTGAGTTTTATATACATATATATTGTATAATATATATATATATATAGTTATGTGTGTGTGTGTGTGTGTGTGTGTGTATGTGTGTGTGTGTATATCATTGAATGTTCAATATTTTTTGTCGTACGCATAACGACGATATTGCATGGCGAAATATTGGATTGCATTTGACGACTACTATCATTGTGCAATTTGTACGTATTTTAAAAGAACCGTAAAATCGCTGGCGGTCCTTTGTCGGTTTTTCGGTTTTCGGCTCGCCCCCGGCACGACGCCGCCCATCCGTCCGGACGCTCCGATATTTTCGTCTTTCCATCGACACGTTTTTCGGAAATAATACACGTAACGCAGTATAATTGGGCCAAGTTTGGCGTTGATTAAATCACGTATATGTGTCGAGAAATTGGAAGCCATAATATTCTGACGACGGCGACCAACGACGTCCTTGATCGTCGTCAAATTGAATTCTAACACACGCGGGTACGTTATAGTACACTGCAACAAAGCGAATAGCCTTGCTCTAAAAAAAAAAAAAAACATATATATTAGAAAAAAAAATAATAATGAAAACCCGATCGGCAATATGACTTTGATGGACGCGTAGGTAAAACGTGTATATGTTGTACCTATATATATACATAACATTATCGGTTTTGTCCCGGAGGAAAAAAAAAGGGATCAAATTAATATTTTGGGGCATTTTTCATTTATCGTTTTATAATGTATATTATTATTATTTTTTTTTTTTTTTATTTTTTGGGTAATTTTATGCTCTAAATCTGTGGTCGGCCAAACTTTTTGGGACTCACATCGGGCCACATTCACAAATTAAAAATAGTTCGCGGGCTAACCTAACCTAACCTCTAGCGGGCTGGACAAAAATAAAAATTTTACATTCTTGAATTATTCACTATTAAAAAAATACCGTCTAAAACACTAAAACATATTTAAAATAATAAAATGTATAAAATAAAAATTACAGTTTTTAATATAATTTTAGTATAAAAGTATGGAAATTACAAATTTGTTTGGTAAAACGTTTAATGTTTATTGTGATTGATTGATGTTGATGGATATTGTTTATTATTCTTTCAATTTCCACATTAAAATTGCTTGTGCCCGCTCTAAGTACGTGATCGGTATGAGTTTTTAATTTTTTTCATATGAGAAAAGGCCTGTTCACACACGTAAGTCGATCCAAAAATACTGAAGTATTTCGCAGCATTATTTTTAATTTTTCAAAATGATGCATGAAGGAAAAAAATGTAAATGAGATTGTTTAAATGAGTATTTTAGCATATCTTGTGACTGAAAATCTATTATTTTCATCTGCCGCTCAACAAGGATATTAACATCAATATTAAACGGATTGGCGAGTAATTGAAAATATTGTGAATGTCGTTTGAAATCTTGAAATCGATTATTAAATTCCTGTTGAAGTATCGAAACAGCTTCAACAAATTTAACTGTTAATAATGAAAATTCTGACGATTCAAAAAGTTTTTTACAATTGGGAAAATGTGTTAATTTCTTTTTTTTTTCAATGTGAGACCGTAATAGTTTTAACTTAATTTCAAAAGTTATTTAGGTTACAAGATGATTTTTACCTTGTAGTATTATGTTGATTTAATTTATATATTTCAATATATCAACACAAAAAGTCAGTTCAGAAATCCAAATTTGATTTTCAAGCATGGAATCATCTTTTTCTTTTTATATTATATTATTATATGTATACAATTTCGTCGTTCTATAATTTAAAGCGGGCCGTATATAATAGCTGTGCGGGCCGCCGGTTGCCGACCACTGGTCTAAAGGGTATAAGTGTAAGTGCATATTCTAACGTGCTTTGTACCGACTTAAACATATTTTAAGACGATATTATATACCTATATTTATTTTGGTAAAAAAATACAAAACTCAGAGGTTTCAAATGTATTTTCGATCAAACAAAAATATTTGGTCTAAATGTTAAATTGATTTATGTTAAGCCTCCATTGACTACAGAAAACGCGTTTATATGTTACATCCACTTTTGAACACTTTTTTTTTTAGCAAATTATTGTAATGTAAACATTGAAATGTTAAAATTGAGAATTAAATCAAATCATAAAGGCACAAAGCATCTAAAGGACGTGAGTCATTGTAATAGTAAAAAATATTAAAACCAATATAACTTAAGTGAAATTGTTTTGTAAGTAAATAATGTTTATATAAATGTAATACCATAGTTTTTTTTTATCGTAAAAAAATTAATAATTTTAACATTTTTAGTGAGAAAGACAATATTATTTTATTTTCATCTGTGGATTTTTTTAAAATTCGTTTTGATTATACTAAAAACTATACAAATTTGACTTTAGCCGTTTTTCTCTGAAAAACCAAACCAAAAAAAAACCAAAGATTATTATTATGCGTATATATATATATAATCCTCTGCATACGGTATAGTTGCGTATATGTACCCAATATTATGTCGAGTCTAAAATTTTAAAAGGGTTTATCTTATCTATACGTTACTAAAAAAAAAAAAAATTAGTCCTTAGTTGTATTTCTACTCTGAATCTAAAAATTGAGTAAGGTACTTATAATATATTTAATCAAAAATAATATATAGTTTAACGATAGTTAAAGACGAATCTCGATCATTCAAAACTTTCGGTAGTTCAAAGTAAATATTTGATCCCTTGAAAATCTGGGGGTAATTCGAATGAAAACTGTGTATTTATGCAGATATGCACTCAATAATTTGAAGTAAAATTTTTGGACGATCCTGCCAACACGCGAAAATTCGAAGATGCTTTATAATGATTTTTAATTCAAGCTTTCAAAATGCATATACTCATTGTTAATATTATAAATTTTAACATTAAATAAATACGTTTTTTTATCGAATGAATATTGCACAATGTATTTTTTAATCGTATTTTGAATCACATGAATATCATGTACGTTTTTTATAATTATCGGTAATTCGGATTTATGTTTTTTTGCCCTCTCGATATTTCGGAACATTTTACCAATTCAAAGTTTTGCACAAGTCCAACCAACATCGAATTATTGTCGATAGTGTATACCTACTCATCGAACATTTGCTTTCGATTGCCACGTGATTCGTCTTTGGTTAGAAAATTTGAAATACTCTATACATATTATATTATATTGACCGAGAACAGATGAACTATTACCATTTGCGCATCCGGACGGCTAAGTATTGGTGGTTTTATATTTTCTATTTTTCATTGAAGATTCGGGATTTATTAATAATTTCTTCGGAGATTTTACCCAGGCTCCAGAACTATGACACGTCGGGTCATAAGTCATAATTAAAATCTATAATGGAAACCGATACAAGTAACGGAGAGCAATATTGATATGTCACGCGTACGGTAGGTATAATGGAAAACATTGAGGGAAATACCAAATGGCTTAAGGAGTGGTTGGCGGAGAAACCCTGACGTACAAAACACTGTTATCAATCCAACATCCAAACAACCAGGCTTCGATCTGCCTAGACAAATTTGGGTGACCTTAAATCGCTTTCGGACCGGCCATGGAAGATGCAATCGCATGACGTACAAATGGAAACTACCTACATAATAATCCTTCCTGCGATTGTGGAATCGATAAGCAAACAGTCCTCCGTATAGCAACTGAACGCCCGATCCGCGCATTCAACGGCACTTTAAACGATGTCCGTACAGCTAATGGGGATCTAGTCGATTGGATACGAAACCTGGACATTAATTTATGATCGTTTTAAACATCTCCCAGCTATAATAGTTACCATCTGTCATAAAATCACCATTAATCTAATTTTTGTAATGCATAGTTTAGCCTATTTTAATTTTATTTCGTTCTATTTCATATTATCTGTCTGTTAATATTTACATGTTTAAATTTGTCGCTCTACTCTGTCATACGAAATATATATATATATATAGTTTATATATAATAGGTATAATGATACACACACACACACATAGTTTATATATACGTGTGTGTGTGTGTGTGTATAATATATAGGGTGTGGAAATCAGAGATTTTTTTTTTTTTTTTTTTATATGACCGGAAACATTAGGACATTATGTATTATAGCGCTGTATAAATTTATTATGTATATGTGCGTGGAGATTCCGGGTGGTGTTTTTGCGTGCGGGTTTTTCGGGGTCAAAATACGGTTTTCGAGTAATATTCGCGTATAATACGAAGGAAACAATCGCGTTTATAACTATTAAGGCCGACACTCCACAAGGACCGCGTGTATAATACACGCATACACGTACACATACACACACACACACACACATATATATATATATATATATACGTAGAGGGATAGATTTCCTTTTTTGACCCCTGGAAAAAAAAAAAAAAAACTTATATACATATAATGCGTATACAGCTCGTATACGCAGCACACCCGTCGCAAAAATTACCAGATTTAAGACACCCTCGCGCCTCCCCCTCCCCCCTCCGGCGGTTAGGTATTTCTGCCTCAATGGTCGACCCCAGATTTTTCTTTATTTTTAGGAACATATATGTCCTATATATGTATATATATTTTCATTCCCTCCAAATCCCTACACCGGACCATTGTTTTTTATTATTTATCTCCCCAGATTTTTATACGGGATTTTTCATTTTTTTTTTTGGGGTCCTTCACGCGCGCATAATTGTATGGAAAACAGATGTACCCCATATATAATATTGTGTGTGTGTATATATATATACATATATTATTATTATTATTATTATTGTACACTACATATTCGTGTGCGCGAGCACTAGTGGCGAGCGGGAGAAATCGTTTTCCATTGATGACGAAGAAACTCATAAAAAGCAATTCGCGCGATCCCCCCGACCGCGCGCCGGCCGGTCTTAACTCTTGAACCCCCCGAAAAACATTCATTGGCCGCCGTCCGCACAAATTACACCGGTTTATTTTTTTATTTTTATCCATTATTTCCCGGTTTTTATTTATTAGTACATATAGTACGGTTTTATTACTTTTTTTTATTTTTATTATTTTTTTTTTTTTTTTACCCCACGACCGTTTCTTTTACATCGGTCCGTACATATATATCGCAGTCTGTGCACTACATTATTGGATATAACCACCGAGAAGTACTTGCTCGTCTGCGCACTGGATTTCGATCAGAACCAATGTGCAAGTGTAGTAGACCGGGGAGGGGGGGAGGCTAAAAAAGTACGAATATTATTGAACTTGTGCCCACAAGTAATGTTTTCGGTCAGTAAGAATGCCCCCAAAATATTGCATGGAATACGATATACAAGTGCATTTTTTTTTTTTTTTTAAACGCTTTAACTCGACTAGACAATTATAAATTTCCCGTTGGCCGATTCTATATCACGGTCAGTGATACTGTTGTCTCTTATTCGAAGTTCAGTTACCTATGTACCTATACTTGGGTAACGGAACGGCTTCGTTATCGCACACGATACACTATGTACCGGCTACCGTTGTTTTGTCGGTAAACACATCAGAATTTTGAAGACAATCGTTTCAGGATGAAAACGAGATAGGTATTTAAGCGCATTGATACAGAAAAATATACAAACATTGCAAAATCGTTTTGTATATCCGTCATATTATACAAAATAACGTACAGATTGAATTTTAAAAACGTTTTCTTCAACAATTTATTTTAAAATACCACGATAGTACTAGCTTTCGTTTTAAACCAATACGAGATTTAATATAGGTACCTACCATATTATAGTCCACACGTATGTCATTGAATTTTCAAAAATTCACACTTCGAATGGACTTCCAAATACGAATAAAATGAAAATCTGGGTCTAGATTTTCGACAAAAAAAAAAAAAACACAGTTTTTCTAGATGACACATTACAATAGTAAATAATATGTATCTCTCTATACCTACTCGTAATCTACCAATAGCAGAGCATATTTTAGCATATAAAGTAGGTGAAACTAGCGCCACCATTTGAACAATTAGTGCCAATGATGCTGATGAATGTGCCGCGTATATTCACAGAGCCAGCTTGCCTTGCCTCATAATACGTTAATGAGTTCATCATAACTTAAGTCACTAGCCGACTCGATTATTTTCCGCTTTATAACGATTTTTGGTCATTTTCGGTACCCAGTTCTCCGTTACGCTTAAGAGGACGTCATACACCCGATTTTCAAGCACAATACATTTTTGAGTAAATCTTGACCTAGTCCTTTTATAGTTATATAGTGGCATAGGCGGCACTTGGTAAAAACTAATGAGGGTGCGAAAATTCTTATGATTCATAAACCAACCATATACAGCAATATACATTTCAAGGAATAATAAATAAAGTATTAACATTATAGAATTCTATGGTATTAAAGTGGTTTATCAAATGATTATCGATAAAATTTGGTATTTTGCCCGATAATTCTTATATTAAATGTTATTTTTAACAACACACTATGAAAATTCGAAATGCATTTATTATACATTTCGTACAGCATAGTGCGCACACTTAGTGCTCTAAAATACACTATTTAGGTACGAGTTATTGTTATATAGCAATATAATAATAGATGATATTTTACTTAATTATTTTTGTCTGTTGTCTGTGGGTGCAAAATGATACTTCTGCCCCCACAAAATAATTCACATGGGTGCAATTGCACCCTCATGCCCCCTCCCCCACCCGAATGCCGCCTATGTATAGTGGCACCCGGTAAAAATTCCTTAAAATATTCTCTGACCAATAGCTGATTACATGATGCAAACTGAAACGGATCCGTTCAACGGAACTTTATCTCAAGCGTATTGCGGCTATATCGTATCGTACCCGTTTAAATGTATTGGAAAACAACTTAAGAAAAATAAGAAAATTTAAAAAAACCACCACTATACTACTATACAAAATTGTCGGGCCGTTTATCTTTAGATTATTTCCCCCGGGTATTTACGAGACGAGTACCCGTGTAGGATTTTCGACCGATCCCATTCAGAGTAATGTTATAGGTATACGTGTGTGACCCACTGCCAGAGTGGTGATGCTGCGTGCATAGTGAACATATTATTATTAATCTCTGATGGTTTATACGTGTAGGTACGCATACAATACGACAATCAACAAAGCGGCGGCGGCGGCAGCGTTATATTGTTACATGTACACATTTTATAATAATAACACCTGTTTTGCGGGGAATCGTTCGTTTTCAAACCGAAAACACGAAAACCCTAACCGCGTCTTCCTATCTCCTCCCCCCACCCCAAAAAAAAAAAAAAAAAAATCGTCCGGAACGGTCAAACTAATGTTGGAACACGGTGGCAGTCTCGTCGGAGAGTTTTATTTATTTGGTTTTTTTTTTTTTGGAATTTTTTTTTTTTTATCGCCGTCCGCATACGTCTATATATCAAATTATTTCGCCGGACGGACGCAATAAAATACGTAATAAAACGGTATATAATAACAAATATAATATATTATGTACATATAAAATATATATTATTATATAGGCACCGCTATTTCGATCGGATAATGAGAACGCGCCCGGCGCACAAAGTCGTCGCTAAAGGTGTTTTCCATTCAATCGTTTTGCCGATATTTTCACACGACTCCGATAGCCAATAAATATGTATATATATATATATATATGTATTATATATAAGGACGTTTACATAATAATGCCAATAATACACCTACAGACATATTTACGTATTTCAGTTAAACGACATTCGTATATATTTTGAACTCGAAAATGTATTGCGCGGGGGAAAAATAATAATAAAAAAAAAAAAAAAAAAAAACAATTGCATTGTTCCGGCATTTGTACGGTTTTCATGATACAAGACTTAGGATTCATTTTCCTCCACTTCTATTTTCCTCCAAAAAAACGGTCAATTCCATTCTCCTCCACTGATTATATTATACGCTTCTGAATTGTCCATTTTCCTCCAAAATTTTTGAAAATAATGATAGCTATATTTATAACTAATTTCTTAGGTGTTTATTTATATTAACTATATTTTATTATATAATTAAATATTGTTAATCTAATGTAAATGAAGAAATAATGACTTAAAATAATAAATTAAAATAATTTTACTCAAGTAATAAATATACCATATAGTTCTAAAATAATATTAAAACGAATTTTACTTAATTTTTTTCAATTGTCATTTTTATATATTTTCTTTTTGTAATAATATTGAATTTAATTGTATACAATTAATTCATTTTTAAATAAATTTTTGAGCTTTCGCAATTATTTAATATATACTTTTATACTTGTATAAAAAAATAGACTTTACAGAATATGTGTTTTGCCATAATATATGTGATTTTGGTATTATTTTATATTAAATAACTGATTGAATTCAATAATGGAATTTAATAAAAATATAAATAAAATGTATTAAAAAATAAATTTCTGTCCTAGAAATTCAAGTAAAGTGTAGACATCATATTTTGCACAATATGTTTGAAACAATTTTGAGAATAATACTTTTTTTATTTAAGTATTATAAAATCATTAAATACATATTTTTTTACACAATATAAAAATATATTTTTAAAATTAATTTTGAATGTGTTATTATAAGGTCAGTGTTGATTATGGGTTTTCTTTTCCTTCTTTGTACGTTTGATAAATTATTATTGATAATAAAATAATAATAATTTTCAATAAACATTATGCCTACAAAAAAGTAAACATTATTGAATGGAGGATTATAATCAAGGATGTGCATTAATTAGTTAATAAGTTAGAGTTCAGTTAAAAAGTTAAATTAGTGTTAACTTATTAACTTAACAAGTTAGTTTTATTAATGAAATTATAAACTTATCATATTATATAGGTAGTTAAGATATCTGTGAACAAGTCATTTATAAGTAGGTACCCACTAAAATAATATAATTTACACTTCAAAATATATTTTATGTTATAGCTGTGATAAACATAAAATGGCAATGGCGTTTTAACACCACCACTTAAGGTAAAAATAAATAACATAAAAGTTTTCTGTTTCGTACAGAATTTGAAGGGTTCACAACAAATATTGTTCTTATTTAAATAGATTTATTTTAAGACTATATTTAATAATTGATTGTTCACAAATCATATTATATTAATGTTCTTTAAGTTTTTTTTGTTAAATTAACTATTGTATTTTGTGATTTTAAATTAAAAGTAATTTTGATGTAGATACCTACACAATTTAAAATATACCAATAAAGATAAAAAGAATTAATATTTACTTATGCATTAACTGAGTTAAGTTAACTAAAATCTGGTTTTAACTTTTAACTTCATCTAGTTAAGTCATTATATCATTAAATTTTAACTTGTAACTAGTTAAAAAAACTGTTCTTATAAACTTAAATATATTTAGTTACCTAATTATTTCATTAACTTCGCCCATCCTTGATTGTAATAATATGATAATATTATATCTAATTTGTTAAAGTTTGTCATGATAAAATAACATGCTAAAAAATATATTACAAATTGTTTTTTTTTCGTATCTTAAGATACTGCAACATAATTTTGACCAATCTCAATAAATAACTATATTTTGAATTATTATTACGTTTGGCTATATTATAATTTTTCCAGTATGAAGCACTATCAAGTTTTGCTACGGTCATTAGTCGAAAACATTAGGTATTTTGAATTTATAAATGTATTATACAAATATATTTATTATCCACATATTGTGTTTAATTTGAAAGTTTAATTTTTTTTTAAATTTTAAATTGATATATATATATATATATGTTTTTTGTAAATTATATGTAATAAATACAATAAAACAAATATATTATGTATCTACGTATGCTTTATAATTTTTATTATATTTTAATACCTACTTATTGAATATCTATACATTTCGTCGTTTTGTTCGTTTTATTCGAAAATATACTATAATGCTTTCTGAGCATTTTACAATGTGAAATAGAAACATCTTTCGGTGTTTGGTGAAAAATGTAACTGCAATTCACTACGGATTATTCGCGTATTATTCCTCGTAAGTGTTTTTCTCATATTTGTTCCTTTTTAAATATTTTTGCAAAAAAAAAAAAAAAAAAAAATGGAATGAATTGAATATAATGAGAAAGTTTTGCGTTTACACGATATTCAAAACGTTTAAAATTCGATTTTTTTTCTAGAAATCAATTTTATCTCTCGGAAAATAAAACAACTATCAACCATCCACCTATTTCACTCCGAAACAAAGGGGGTCCCCAATGATCCTTATTTCAATTTGTCAAATTGGTCACCCGGAGTAGGTACCTGTATATATAATATATTATAACAATGATCGAATGATGTATGACGCCACTTTGTTACATGAGTCTTTGTGGTCACGGTGAGTAGCCAAATAGTTTTATATAATATATTTTGTTTCATATTATTAAAACACTTTTGTGTTGTAGACGAGCTTAGCGTAAAAATATAGATAATAAAATCTATTAATAATGTGCTACGAGAGACATGCTAAATAAAATCATACACAATATTGGATATAAATAATAATAATAATATGTATTTCCAAAAATAATTAAGTGCTCAAAAATTTTAATAATGAAGTTCTATATTTTCATGTTTAATGTATTAAAAATAATAATTCAAAACTTTAAATCCTATAATGAATAATTTATATTCATGTACAATTATTTTAAATATTCATCCTCTTAGTTCCAAAACTGATTATTTGAATAATTCAATTTTGAATTGAGTTATTAGTGTAAAACTTGGTTTTGAAAATAGTTAGCTAGTGCAGTGTGTGGTACATTATATATAGGTAATATATATAAATATATAATATAATAATATATATATATATATATATATATAAATGAAATATCTAATTTGATTTATAAACTTAAATAATTTTTTTATAGTTTCCGATGATTTTGAAAAGTTTACTTAATTAGTTTTGGAAGTACGCCCTAAATATAATATACCAAACAATTCGGTATTAGAACTGTAAATAACCTCATCTCAGTTATTGTTTAACTTTTTTTTTCATTTCGTCAAATGGTAGTTTGATGAAAGTCAAATATTTTTTCTGTTGTATACAGTAAATACACAAGATATCCTTATATTAATTCATTTAGCTTAAAAACGTGTATATTTTGTTATTAAAAAACCAGTCTAGAACTATATAGATGGTAAAAAACAGTCCATGGTCCATGGTGTAGTATCATTATTTTGGATTTAAAAGTGAAGGCAAATCATTGCATTCAATAACCAATTCTGAATAAAGTTTATAACAATTTTCCATTATTTTAAATGTATTATTTGTTTATGATAATAGTTTAAGAACAATGCTGGAAATAATCGAAAATAGACCTCTATTAAGGTCCGAATAGAACAAAATCACTATCAGAAAGGTACGTAAAAAGTGTATAGATACATATAGAAGATAAAAAAATATATAACCAATTTAAAATCAATACATTTCTCCACATACGATCACAATCCAAAATCACTTGAGACACGTCTAAAAATTTTAGTCATTAACATTTATTTGTACTCAAAAACCTAAGAAAAGTATCTGGTAAAATGAAATGGTTCTTTCTTGTTATTTCGAAATCGTTCAATGTGCAATGTATTTGAATACCATAGTGTAATATATTACTGTACTCTAGAACGAATCTACGGCAATTGAGCGCAAAGAAAATCGAGCACGGAAATTTTGAGCCCATAGGTTTTAAAAATGAAAATGTTATGCAATAAATTCATTTTATACAGTTTTAATAAGTATTTTTTTTTTTTTAAACAACCATAAAATATATAATGTAAATACATTTCAATTAATAAATAGAAATATGTATTTTTAATCATTATATATTTTTTCAACTATATAGCCGTATAACTCTCTAAAATGTTTTATTCAATCATTCATGTCATTCAGGAATTTACTTTTAAATATTTTAATAAACCCGCTTGTTTCTCTTATTGCGGTTAATGTGACAACACCACTCCCCTGATATGTTTTTAAATTATAGTTATTTTTTTATTTGAAAACAACCATAAATTAATCAAAAATGTAAAAAATACAATAAAGAAATGCTACATGTAATTTATTTGAAAACATTATTATTATTATTTTTTTTAATTATAAGTATTTTTTTATTTTAAAACAACAACTGTAGGTAATTGACTGGCTATATGGATTCAGTAATCTATATTTGAGTAAAATTAATTCGAATTTATTAATTCGAAATTGGTTTCGAATAGTATAACTATAGCTATCACAATAGACTATATGCAAAACGTTCTATTACCACATATTCCAGTTCAAAAAGTTTACCGTCAACTTTGGGTTTTTGATTTTTGTATACTATGAACTCATTTCACAGGCCAGTCGAAATTTCAAAATTATTAAAAATAAAAATGAAGACATTTTACAATTTAAAGATTGGTAGTCTGAATATTATAAAAAACTACATTATCGGTAAGATCAACATCCAAAAGCCAGAAAGATCAAAAAGTTTTATTTCAAGTATCACAGTATATAGAATTTGATTATACCGCGAATAAACCAGGGATAATCGTTGCATATAAATGGATAGATGGACTCATAACAGAAGAATTCAAACTTGGGAAACCATCTGGTGTCATTCCTTCGTTCCCAATAATTTCTACATACAGTAGGAAAATTGCAATAAATTCCAAAATAATTGAAGATGTTAAAAAATTAATTCAGTACGTTCCCGAAGAAAAAAAAAAAGTTTTGGAACATTTTTTTATGGTCTACTACAGACAAAGATGGAAATCCTGAAGAAGAATTCTAATAAGTAGAAAACAAATGGTATGTTACATATTTTGTAGGCAAAAGATAAGCTATATAATTTATTTAGAAAAATGTATAGAAAAAAAGAATAAAAATTTTTTTTTTATTTAACTTTAAAGTTTATTTTTCTTTTATGTTTAAAATATTATTAATAAAAAATAAAAATAATTAAATTTTTAAAAAATTGTTATTTTTTACACTATATTATTTTACGATACCTATATTCTTTAATTTACATGACACAATTTATCATAATCATGAGGTGAGAATGATGAAAATCGAGATGTAAATATACAATCCATTCGAAAAGACGACATGTCCAATACACTCCCGTCTCCTCGTTAAATATTCGATTTAATATTAACAATCAATTTTATAGTATATATTTGTTTTTTCATATAAGAACTTGAAAATTTAACCTTTTCAGTTTTCATTCAAATGCATATTGTTGTTCTCTAAAAACAGTGTTTTTATTTTCTTGAAAAATGTCATTTATGGATACACGGCCTTTTTCAAATGACCGATTCATTTATGCGCATTTCAGGTTTTCCACGTATAGCGTGACCCGTCATAGTCCTGTACACGGCGACAATGGCCTAGTTCGGTTAGGTTTCGGTGTAAACAGGAGCGTATCGATATAATATATAGTCGGATACGATCAAGCAAGGCGTATCAGACCAAATTCGAGGCGCACCAAACACAAGAATCATTTATTTAAACCTTTGAGTGTTATGGACGAGTTATCTCGTCAAGGTATATTAAACGTTATATATCAGTTTTATATACTTGGAACCTATATCAATCGATAGATAATGAAATTTCAAACTCTTTGGAAAAAAAAAAATTTAATTACGATTTTTTCCATGATGTAAATCAATATTTTCATATTTGCTTTTATCAGGGGTTCCCAATAGGTTATACCATTATTGGTGATGATAAAAGAAATAAAAGGGTATTCTTTTTGTGATTTTGAGTTTAGAATATTTTATAGAAAAATATGTTTAATCAAACCAATTATATTCCAATATGATACATTATGTCGTTCCATATTTACCGATTATACGATAATCGTGACATTTTGATAACCACTGGCCGCAAAAATTTAAAATTCAAGTATCTCAGTCAATATTGACTTTTTTTCATTGGTTTCTGTTTTCAATTCATGATTCTAAATGATTTCGAAAATGTTGTGAGTGCATACCAATTAGAAATAGAAAACATCAATTTTATGCAGCCCTGGAGGGTGACAATGCCAAAAACTATGTAGCACTGAAAGGGTTAAGGTTACATTCAATTTGTTTGTTGCGGTGTTAACAAACCTTTAAGTTTAAATATTATTACGCTTTTAATTTTTATATAGTTCCAAATGGTCGACGAGCAGTTACGTTTTGGTAATATGTTTTTTCGATAACACAGAATGATAGTGCACTCGGTGTAATCACGAACGTGTACCGTCGAACGTTTGACGCGGACCCGCCGCTGGTCGTGCACCGGTGTAAACCAGTGGCGTATTTACGGGGGGGGGGGATTTGGGGGATAGATCCCCCCTTGCACTTCGAATTTCAATTTTTTTTTATGGAAATATATAGTGAAATGAAAAAATATATGCCAAAGGGGGGGGGGATAATATATATTTCCA
>JAIPRL010007534.1:0-23164 GCA_025469235.1 Pemphigus obesinymphae
GTAGCCAACACAATATATTATTTAATTGTTTTTTTTTTAGTGTATAAATATAATATTGAATACATTAATGTAGTCTGAATATATATCAACTGCTTTATAAAATTGAACATCATGCATAATTAAATGTGATATAAATAACATAACAGATAAATTGTTTTAAGGTGATGGAAAAGCATATTATTATTTATTCAGCAGTCATTTAAATTATTCAGGTACAGATGTATTACCTTTAAGAATAATATTAAATCAGAAAATATATACATAAAAAATCAGCGTTCTACAAGAAATTAAAAATTATAATACCTTTTTCTCGTAGGTAAATTAAAATATTTTAATTTTATTAAAAAAAAAATGAATTGGTCTATTGATTAAGATATATCAATTATATTATTTAAATAAAAATTATTTGTTCTGTTAGTATAACTCATTTATTTCTAATAAATAATTTTTTGTAATAACTAAAATGAAGATTTTAAATTTATTAAGGAGAAATTACAATAAGTAATTCCATCGTGTAGCACTCTTTATATTATACCACACAAAAATATATAATATTTAATATATATAATAAATACATGTATTTTTCACTGTAATATTTCTAGATACTTGCTAGATTTAGACGAATATTGTATCCATAAAATGCTTTTGATTACTGAAGTGCCATAGAGTATATACGATTGATCAATATTCTATAACAGGAAAATACATAATTATACATTTTTATAATTCAATATCATATTTACTAAGGAGGTGATTCAATTATGGAAGTCACTATTATACTTAAAAAGTTCGATTATATTTACAATTATTTATCAATTAAACCCAGAAATTTTCACAGCTATTATCATTTATTTGATAAATGTATTGACGTTATAAATATATTATTTCAATATATATATTCACCATCTCAAAGTAGCTAGAAATAAGTGTTTCAATCACATTTATCTTTAGCGTTTGCATCAGTATTAAATTCATAAATAATTTCAATATACATAATACGTTAATAATTAAAAATCGAATACTTAAGGGTATCTCAATTGAAATTCTATGTATTCCGATGGTACATATATTTACACAATATCTTATACGTTATACATCAGAAGAGGCCCGGTGATAAAAGACTCGTAAATCGCAAAATATAAAGAAAAATATGTTAGAGCCAATAAAAAAGAAGAAGGTTCTCAATTATTGTAAAATACGAAAATACATTGTACATAATTGCATTAATTTTTATTTTCATAGATTAGATACCACGTATAATAATATGTGTAAAAAAAATTTTTAAAAGAGTAAAATAATTTTATTTTTGAGAAGTGTTTTTTTAAGTGTTCTGTTAAGTTGTTTGAAATCTGTCTAATAATCGCAAAATGCGGTTCGTACGAGTTCATCTAAATGTTCATTACTTAGTTCAGATATATATTTCTATTTAAAGGAACTTAAGTGTTGAATACTGTGATTCACATACATAAGTATTCCAAAATATTTAGACGGGAACACTTTTATTAGTAGCTATTTTTCTTCTGAAAATTTCCATAATTTTATGGCCAAAACGCCATTTAGTTTCAGTCCTTTTAGCCCATCATTCGTTTAGAGTTTGTAGTCGTTGCTTTGTAGTCAGTGATGAAACAAAACAGATCAATAGCAAAATGATTTTTCAGGCATGAAAGTGGAGGTTTAAGTGTGCTCAAATCATTAAATCTACAATTGATTTAAAGACCACTGGTTGTCATTATGTAGCTAACTTCACAAAAAAGTGATGCTCTGGTGAGTTAAAAATTTTACCTGGTCACTATAAAAGTTAAGTAAACTGCCAGAGTATTCATTTAATTATATTTATTATTAACTTTTTAAAATCTGTAGCTATTATTATTTCTTTTGGTTTCAAGGCCACACAAAATTAACTTAAGAGCCGTATGCAGCTCACGAGACCCATTTTGGCCACCCTTGTTATATTTTATACAACTATACCTTATAATATGTGAGTTATATCCCTCATACGAACTAGTTCTAGGGGGGGGGGGCATTATTCCTCTTAAATAAAATATAATGTAATAAATTCTGTTAGTATAGTACTTGTATTTATAGTATGTTTTTAATCAATAAACGATGCAGTATAAAAGGTACTATTGTTTCGCGAATTCTGTGTGAAACGTGATTTTATTTCATGTTTCCGATTCAAAAAAAAAAAATTATCCTACTAGTTGGCTTTTTATATTTTCATATACTCTATATTTTAGTATCCGTTCCAATAAAAAAATTTCATTACGTTAATTATTTTTGTACTTTTTATACTAAGAAAATCATTTACATATAAATTAATATATGACTTGTCATGAAAAGATAGATACTGCATTAAGGAGTTAAGAAATATCGAACATAATATATTAGTCTTACTTAATAGTTTTTTCCTTTTATAGATGGTGCAAATAATCCTTCAGAATTTTGTAATTCATATGGCCGTATGTACATATGATAATATAAGTTATTATAAACATATCAAATTATATATTTACTTTTAAAATTGATATCTTATTAAAAATTGTAAGGATGACATAGACGATAACACTGGTAGGAATACCATATTGAAAAAAGTATTACTATTTTGTATCCCCAGATTTCAGCTACCCAAAAACGGTCGACGCTGTACTTAATCATAAGAGGATCTACTATTTCGGGTGCTGGATATCAATTTTCCGGTTATCACTTAAACGATCGATACCTCTATCTGTAGTGTACAATTCACAGCCAAACTAGGAAACTACTATCTATTTTTGGGTGAGATTGAAAATTAAAAACACTGTTTTTTGGTGATTCCAGTATTTTTTATTAGAAATTATTTACACAATTCGGAAACTTTATTATATTAGATGGCCATATAAGGTTATATTAGGAGTTTATTTATAGAATATTTCGTTCGTACAATGTATTTATGTGATTGAACGGGACAATTTTTTATCGAGAGTCCATTTTCCTTCACTAATCACATTACTTAAAATCTTTTATTTATTTTATATTAAAATAAAATAACATGGAGAATATTACAAGAACACATTTTCCACTATTTGGCTTACAAGTAAACCTTCAAAATTTTACAATTGTAAGATATTTATTTCTAATTTCTAAATCCAAACTACCAACATTTTGAATAAAAAACTGTTTAGGAATACCTACTTTATTATAGAATGTCACTCACCACATATTTAAGCTTATGATATTATTTTAGTAGTTTTAAAAAAATTTCGATAAACATCTAAATAAGACCTAAATATTTATTTTTAAAATACGATTTAAGATAAATCTAATGGAAAACATATAATTATGTATATATATATTTATATATATAACATAGATAATTTCGTAACTGGAAACTGGTCTTTTTTCATTTATGTTCATATTAAACTTATATTATCCATTTCAAATAAAAGAATGCCTGAAACATAATATCGATGTCCATCAATAATTAATAAGAATTCATTTTTGAAAATAAAAATTTTACTAAATGTTTCCTTAAGACTCAGCAAAGGCTTAATAGACGATATATATATATATAACATCTAAGGATGATTATTATGTAAAATTGAATATAATTATAAAGTTATAAAGATATATCTCATTAATAGTATTTTTTTTTCAACAACTCTTCTAGTATTTTCGATATACATAATGTAATATGTATATATGGTTCTAAATAAAAATATCTACCTAATTTGAAAAATCCATTGTATAACTTGGCGATATTAAGTTTATTAGGATTTACGACATAAATATATATATATATAGATACTGTAATCTATTCGTGCCATTAATAAATCTACACGTAAATATGTTATAATTCGATAATTAATAATAAGAACCAAAATTTAATAAATATTAATTAAATTAATTTCAAAATAATCTTTATATTTTTGATTTAGAACCATTATGTAAGTTATTTTTCATCTTTAGATACAAATATTTTATTATGTGTTAAGGCAATTAGAATTAGTAAAATCTTTGCCGTATAAAGTCGCCGATCTTTCTTATCTGTAATCCGTCCAACTCGTTCACATCCCAATCTTTGTTTTAATTACCATATTATGTATTATTATTATTGTTATTGTCTTTTCGTAATGTTGTGTATCATACGTTATTATCGTTTTAAAGTATTATTGTATTATGATTACACAGCCAACGCCCTTTTATTATTACTCTCTTTTTCTTCTACTGTGTGTACGTGTTCACCATTAATGCAACATTTATATTTTTTATTCAATCATTGTGATTTTTAAGGTGCACGTTTTCTTTTATTTAATTATTAGATTGATTTTTAGACTCTCGTACCATGAATATTATACTATATTATACACACTGTATTACCATATTATTAAAATAAATACCTACATCATATACAAGAGGTTTTAAATTATTATTATTGCTCACACCACTTGTGATCCTGGTCATTTCTCCAGTTGTCATCTACATTACAGTGTCAATCCAGGTCATTTTCGACGTCTCACATGTCCGACATCGGAACTAGTGCCCATCATTCAGCGTAAGACCAGCTACAATATTGGGTTGTGTAAAAGGCCGCCCAAGTCATTTAAAGTTGCCCATCATACATTTTCATCTGCCTTAGTTTTAAGTGGATCTGACAGGTTAGATTTATAATCTAAAATTATTTGTGTAATTTATGATTTTAAAATTCTTTTCATCGAAAATTAATTTTTTCCTTTCCTTCCTTCGTTGTCGTTGTGTCTGTTGTGTTGCCTACAGTACGAGTATCTAGGCGCTCAGACCAGTTTTTTATGTAAATAGTTTTGCCTTACTGTATCATTGACAGCGTAGTTTTTAGTACGGTTGCCTATACTCAAAATAGCAGGCGTTATCAATAACTTTTTTAACATTGGTTTTAGGCTGATTGGTCTTTCGGAATCCTTTACCTTGTTTCTAATTCAAATATTATGCTTATTACAAAATTTTTATTTAAAATTATATGATAAATCATATATAGGTACTTAAACTTTTGTAGTTGTAAATTCATGTAATTCGTTATTTTCAGTTTTTGGGACGAGTGACACTTAATGTTTGATACATTTATTTTATTTATTGCTAATAGGTAATTAGTGTCATCAATCGGTCTGATATGGAATATTATATTATATAACATATATCACATAGACAGATACCTGATACCTACTATTTCCGATATTTATTATCCGAAATTGATACAAAAGTAATTTATAGCTCAAAAAATATATGTTTATATATTTCTTTTGGCCTCAGTAAAATTTAACAGGATAACAAAAAAATATGTTTTTAAGAAGACAATATTATATCTGCATTTAGTGTGTCTGTCTGTCAGATTTGAAAAATGGAACTATTTAACATTTTAATCCATTAAGTTAATCTTATTGTTGAACATCTATTACAAAATTTAAAAGTTGGATTATTTTTGAGAGCTTGAGGGCATTTTTATAAAATATATTATAATAAATAAGTAACTATACAATAATTAAAATAAAGAACAAAATATAATATTTAATAAACATTAATTAAATTTGATTAAAACTAATCATAATTATTTTGATTGTAGTGGTTGATGGTAAGTTAACTTACATTTTTAAATAATTATTAATATTAATTATTCTTTAAATAAAATATATATTTAAAATTATTTAATAAATATTATTTGTTTGCGCCACGGCATCATGTTATCGTAAACTTAACAACTGTATTATAATTACTATAATTATCTTTTCCCGTCCAATCCCATTGCTACTTTTTCGCCATCGCGACAACATTAAAACTATTTTACGTCTTTTGCCCGTAGCGGCGTATTTATTATTATTGATGTTTTTATGTGAATTTTAAATTAATTGTTCTTCGCCTATTTCCATAAAACCTCTAAAATCATTATTGCGTCGTTCACCAAATTTGTCGTCAACACGGAATCATTGGGGTCATTGTTCTCCGGCCGTTCATAATCAGATTTTTATTTTTTTTTTTGTTAAAACATATACCTATCTAAATAAAATCTTATGTTATGTGAAATAATTTAACATAGTTTTTAGTCGTAAGCTCCTCTTTATTATGATGTGTACCAAGTTTTTAAGTAAACGGAATACAATTGAATGATTACTCGTACCTACATTTGTATTTATTGATTTTTTTTTTATATTATATTGTTATCGTTTCTCTCTGGTTTCTCTTAATATCACACATAGCTAGTTAAGTACCTACCTATTAGTTTGATTTCCATCATCATCGATGATATTGTCGAAATCGCATGAATCAGTGTGTTACGTATTTTGTGTGGTACCCATAAAACATTCAAGGGGTATGTACATTTGATGACCTAACCAACCACAATATATAGTGCGCAATAAAAACGAAAACCATATATTTATCTTAATTTTTTTTTTCATTCTCGGCTGATACCGGGTGGTCTTTCGACCCATAGCTGCAAACAGTATTTACTGTCACTTTTAGAGTCATAAATTCATATGGAATCGTATCAACAACTTCTATAAATTTCCATAGTAATTATTATCAGTGCGTGCACGTTGTTAAGCACAATATCTATATAATTCAATTAAATCTCCGTTTATAATCACCATGAACGCATTACAATAATTAATTTTAATCTTATTTACTTGTATTAAGATGTAACTAAATTTAATCTCATAGTTATTTTCAGTTAATATTTATGTAAATTTAATCTAAAATATATTGCTCCAATAACTTAAAATTGTGGAAATCAATAATAACGTATTGGAAATTTCACTACATTTTCCGGATTATTATAATTACTAATAACAAGATTATATTTTCAGATAGACTTATAAGTTACATTACACTAGTTTGAAGTATTAAAAATATTTTATTTACAATTTTAGAATGTATTAGTAAGTAATATTTAATACACGTATTACCTATAAGTTTTGTTGAATATCTTATTATACTATGGTTACGTTTGAGTATGACAGGTCTATTCGAACATCAAAGGTGTTGATATTTTAATAAATGAGGAAGACTTTTTTTTTGCATGTACTCTATTAAATTAAAAAATTGCTTAATAATTATATTGAACTATTATTGTAGTACCAACTATATTATAAAAGAAATATTTCTTACTGTTTTTGTTGATTAAATTGATTATTTTGAGAAAAATCAAGAAAACTGTCTGATATAAATGTTTCACACTACAGATGGGTTCACACTACAGAATACAATCAAGAAAAATCTCTAAAATATTAATTATAGGTACCTAACTTTTTCTTTATTAAAAATATTATTGTTTCTTAATTCACAAATTTTTATATTATGAATATCTATAGATTTTATTAAGAGATTTTTCATATGATTATGTAAAAAGTAGATTTCACAACAACCTACATAGTAAAAATAAAAACAGCATACAAATAATTATTTATACTATTATTATTATATACATTCTATACAATTACTATTAGGTTACTAGACTAGGTATATTATGAATACATATGTATATATACAAAAATTAGGTATTTATTTTTTTTAAATAATTCTACAAGTAACTCAACACTAATATACATATTTATATATATATACACGGTGTAACAGAAATATTCGTTACATTTCGTGCGTTGTGCAATGTGTAATTATCTTATTAGTAATATCTCGTTATTCTACTATTGTTATATTTTATCTTTTTATTTTGTATACAATGCAAGAACAATTGGATTCTATATTAAAATCGTTAAATGAAGTAAAGACTACACAAAATAAGTTGATTTCTTCAATCAATGAACAAAATAAAACATTAAAGAATTTTAACAAACATTTTGATGACCTATCTACTGAAATAACTCAACTATCTGCTGAAAACTCTCTTTTAAAAACTAAAGTTTCGAAACTTGAAAATAAATTAATTGAAATCGAAAAAACTACCTTAATTTCTCAAATGTCTGAGTTAAATATATTAAATGAATTATCTGATAGACAGTCAAGAGCTCAAAATATAATCTTATATAACTTACCTGAAGATTTAAATAACACACAAAACTCTATATCCGATGGCAACCGCTTGAAACTTATATTCAAAGAAATGAAGATAGATTTTAATCCTATCAATTTCAATCGTCTGGGTAAACCTTCAGATCGGATCCGCCGGTTGAAAATAACTCTTACAGATACAAAAAATATTTTTGAAACACTACGTGCACAGTCCAAATTACGTCATTCTCCGGATTTTAAAGACTTACGTTTCTCATCAAATTGCAAATTAAACAACGAGAATAAATGAAACTACTTAGGAAAGAACTTGAATCTCGTCGTGAAAAAGGTGAAACTGACATTATAATTAAATACATAAAAGGTAATCCACAAATTATAAATTCAAAAAACTTGTAAAATTATATCCATTTACTATTTCAGTATATTACCAAATGTACGTGGCCTAAACACTAAAACCCATTTGTTAAACGCTAGCATTCCCTTATCTTACTTCAACGTTTATGCTTTTACTGAAACCTGGTTATCTAATAATGTAAATAATTCAGAATTAGGTTTAAAAGAATATAATATTCTTCGATTTGATAGAAAAACTCAAAATAGCAATCTTACCAGAGGTGGTGGAGTACTTATCGCTGTTGATAACAAATTACCTTCTCGTTGTATTAATATACTCGATAATACATTAGAAATTGTTATTGTGTTGATAAAATTTGACCATAAAAACGTAATTATAAGCTCTGTTTATACTCCTAATAAATCATCGTTAGAAGTATATTCAAGATATTTTAATGTTATAAACGATATATATTATATATATTATAATTATCCTAACTCAGATTTAATTTTACTTGGAGATTTTAATATTCCCTCTGTCATTTCAGAAAATACAAAAAATTTCTTTATCGATAACATTTCTTTCTTAAATATGTTTCAATTGAATAATATTCCTAACTCAAAAAATTATATTCTTGATTACGTTATATCAAACAATAATTCTATAAATGTAATTTTAAATCAATTGCCTGTAGTAAACGTTGACTCATATCACCCACCGCTAGAAATAAGTTGTAATATTTTACTTAAAAAAATAAAAAATCTAAACTTTAATGAAATTGTATATGATTGGGAAAAAGCAAATTACTATCAAATACACTCATCTCTGACGTCGATTAATTGGTTTGATATATTTTTAAATAATAATATCGAATCTAATATCTCAATGTTTTACTCTGTATTATCTAACATAATTAATAGCTTTGTACCAACATATAATAAACGCTACTCTTCATATCCTATATGGTTTAGTAATCAACTAAAATCACTAATTAATCAAAAGAAAAAAGCTCACTATAATTTTGAATATTTAAAATCATATTCAAATTATATAAAATTTTCAATCTTGAGAACTAAATATAGAAATTTAAGACACATAGACTATTCTACATATTTAAATAATGTTCAAAATTCTATCAAATCAAATCCCAAATACTTCTGGAAATTTTTTAACGATAAAAAACCTAAAAATAACCTCCCTAATTTAATGAATTTTAATTATAAAAAGGCAAATGATAGTCAATTCATAGTAAATATGTTTAAAGAATATTTTTCGAGTGTTTACACATCACGTTTACCAAATCCAAATTTCACATATAATTTGCCTAATTCAATACCTAATATTGGAAACATTGACATTTCTCTAATGAATATATTTAACGAATTAGACAATTTAAATATTAATTTATGTCCAGGTCCAGATAACATTTCTCCTAAATTTCTTTATAATTGTCGTTTCATATTATCATATCCAATTCACTACTTATTCAAACAATCGTTATCTTCGGGTACTTTTCCATCTTATTTTAAAATAGTTTATATTTGTGCGTTATTTAAAAAGGGTGATCGTTTATTCGTTTAAAATTATCAGCCTATTTCAAAAATATCAATTATACCTAAAATATTCACTAAAATAATTAATGACAAACTATACTCTATATTAAAAAACATTATTATCAATGAACAACAAGATTTCCTTACAAAACGATCAACCATTACAAATTTAGCCACATTCAACCAAACCATTTTTGAATCTTTCAATATAAATGTACAAACGGATGTGATATATACTGATTTTAAAAAAGCTTTTGATCGAATTGATCATAACTTATTGATATCAAAGTTAAAATGTTATGGTATGCAAGATCCCCTATTATCATGGTTTTCTTAATTTTTAACAGAAAGATTTCAAATTGTAAAATATAATGATTTTTTCTCAAATCCTATATCCATTACATCCGGTGTACCACAAGGAGACCATATTATTCCTACTATACATCAACGACATTTCTTCTGTGTTAAAACATAGTAATATTCTACTTTTTGCTGATGACGCTAATATCTATAAAACTATTTGCTCCGTTTTTGAAGCTTTGGAGTTACAAGCAGATTTAGACGTTTTTTGCGATTGGTGCAATAATAACGGCATGGAACTAAATATAAGTAAATGTTCAATTATCTCATTTTCTCAAAAAAAAACTATTTTTGAATAGATTTACAAATTATTAAAGTTTAACATTCAACGTGTGGATTTAATAAATGATTTAGGTGTATTTTTTGATAAAAAAAATGAATTTCAAGCAACATATCAATAAGATAAAAAATAAAGCATCCTCAAAATTAGGTCTCTTAAAACAGAGTTGTTCTAATTTTAATAATCATTTCGCTATAAAAAAAAACATCTATTTCTCTATTGTACGTTCTCAACTAGAATATGCTGCCTTTATTTGGTCTCCTAATTCCTTAATTTTAAATCAAACACTTGATTCCATTCAAAATTCTTTTTTTACGCTTTTTATCCTTCAAATGCAATGTTGAACGCCTACCCCATTCTGGTTACGAAGGAGTATCCGGATTTTTTAATATTCCTACTTTAAAGAATCGTAGAAATTATCTATCTTTTATTTTTCTCTTTAAATTATTAAATAATAAAATTGAATGCCAAGAAATATTAGAAAAACTAAATTTTAAAAACTAACTTAACAAGATATTACAAATAATGATTTATTTACTTTAAAACACAACCTCATGAGGGGACATCGATCCAATGGAGATGATAGGACAATTACAAAGAAAATTTGGTATGATACCGGCCAAGGTATATAAATTTATAATGTATTAATGTATAATAATACCCGATGTGCACGCTGTGCAATGCATCGTTTCTTGCCTTTGGTGAAGCTAACCACGGGAGGGACTTTCAGCAATTTTTTTCCTTTGACTTTCAAACTCCATCTTTATGGTGTAGATGTTACAGGGAAACAAAATGGAAAAAGAACATAGAAAAATTGACTCTAGCTATCAATAGAATATTTTAACTCGAGCCGGTGGATAGGAAGAAGAAATGAGAAACCGCGGTCGTGCGCGATCGCACAATCGCGGGAATCTATAAAATGTTGCAATTAAGAGGGGAAATTACTTGGCCAGCATTAACAAAATAAAAAATATACGTATAAAATAATATATGTACAATTAAATATTGTCACCGAGTTTGCACGGTTCAAGATAGTGGATATGCTATCAAAGACCATACTGAGCCGTTTGACGTCAATGATGATGCAGGGTGTCGGTAAATACAAATAGACGCGAGATGTCTCCGACGATGCCTAAGTACATTACGTTACAGAAATCCCCCAAACAGACTGAACACAAATATTATATATATGTGTGAAGTCCATTTCAGAAACAAATACGTGAATTCCTGGATCAAACGTTCTGCTAGATAAAATACCCATAAGAGTGGAAAGTTTACTACCATCTACTATACAATTTATTGCTGCACAACTGATATCGAGTAAGGTAGAAAACACTTATCCATACAACCAAATCTTAAGTTCCGGCGATTCGCAAGCATAAATAATGATTTATTTGGTTTCATGCGAATAGATGGAGATAGTAGGGAGTCTTGATATAAGGTAGAAATTACTGACATACTGGTTGCAGGGCCTTGACAAAATGTAGAGAATTCTGGGATACTTGTTGCATGATATTGACACGAAGTTATTGATTCTAGGGTAATCGGTAAAAAAGCCGTCACAAAAAAGATAGATCAACTACAGAGAGTGTCATCATCATAACATGTTTTCGCTTTTCGCATTCCACCAAAATAATATCCTGCGTATCACGTGAAATAAAATCGTTTCGTAAAACCCTGAATTGGTCATTAAGACAATTAAAAAGTACCTCCTAAGACGTTATGATCTCCCTATAATACTTTCCGTTTTTCTCCATGGACTGCCTCATAAAGGCTACTAGGTCAGCCAATGTAACCGTCATGCTTTACACAGAAGTAGTTTTAATAAAATATATAAACTCATAAAACTTAACAATAATTTTAAAATAAATTTAACGATGGTACTAAGATTAAAAATTTAAAACTAATAATAGTATTAATAATAAATCAACAAATAATCAGAATATTGGACAAACATAAACTTCTAATATTCAATAATAAACGGTATCAAAAGAAAAAATTCAAGAATGATACACAGAGATCAATAATGCAAATAGATGGTAATATAAATAGTAACAATAGACTAATAGATCGTTGGTGGCAATCAAATAAAAAAATAAAAATAAAAAATTTACAACATTTAATATAATACTAAAAGAAAAATTCAACAGTGATACTACGTTTAAAATTCAAACAGATAATAGATATATATATTTTAAAAAACAATATTTCTCGCGACGACGATAACCAGGCAAGATCTTAAGAGCATAAATGTGCAATTGGGTAAATATCTATAGCATGAAAATGTAATTAAATTGAAATAAAATAAATAAAGGTATACAATACAAAAGAGTCATTCACAATAACAAAAAAAATATAAAAATGAGAATTACTAAAAATAAATTAAAGGCAAAAAAATTAAAATTTCTATCTATACTACGAGTATATAGCTCTTTTTTCAACATGATAGCTGAATTTAAATAATTTTATTATAAAAATATATACGACGACTGGTTGTCTATAATTCTCGTAGTCAAATTATAGTCCACTAGATATTTTTGCCAATCTTAATAGATATAAATAATATGACTTTAATAATTTAGATATATATTTTCTAAGTACAATTCAACTTTATGTTTTATTGATTGTGTATTAACGACAAAAAATAATTTATTTATAAATACAAATTATTTATTTTTATGATATTAAAATTAAAAATACATAATATATATTATGTTTGATCATATATATATATATATATATATATATAGTATTATTAGTATTATTATTTAATATTTTACTTATAATATTTTGAAAATGATAAAATATTTACATGAGCATACTTGGGTTATATATTAAATCCGAAAAATAATTTATTTCATAAATGTATACAAATGATATCACAAGATTGATTCCCAATAAGATATTATTATTATTATTTTTTTTTTTTTTTATTAAATTATAGGCTTCAAATACAATGATTCATTAGCCTGTTGTGGCTTTGAATTACACTGGAAAACGTATTATGTGCAAATTTTATAAGTTATACAATAAGAGAAAAGAAAGAAAATAAAAATATACATGGTTAAGGGTACATGATGATTAAATAATGATTGATGTTATATTAATGATGATAGTCCTGTTGCATTGATGAAGTTGACAATGTTGGTTTCCTGCCCAGGTCCGAGGGCGTCTTTCAATGAAGTTGTTTTTATGTTCGATGATGAGCGAGCGGAGAGAAAAGAGGGACATTCGAGGAATATGTGTTTGACTGTAAGCATGCCGAGGCATGTTTCACATAGGGGTTCAGGTTCTTTACTTATTAAGTATGAATGGGTTAGTCTCGTGTGACCGATTCGTACTCTGGTGATCATAACTTCGTCGTGTCTATTTAGATTGATTTGAGGGTCGGGCCGTTTTTTGATGGAAGTTTTTATTTGAAATAATTTGTTATTTGATTGTTTTCCCCATTGGGATTGCCACAGCGAAAGGCATTTGGATTTTAGAGCATGAAAATTTAATTTGTAAATAGAAAAATAAGCAATTTCGATTTTTTTCGATCCACAATCACGTGCAGTGTGTATTGTTGTTTTGTGTATACTTACGTCTTTTAAAACGTTTCTACATACTGGTCATGGATGTTGGCCATTATCCTCCGTAACTAGTCCAACAGTCTCGCTAATATTCCTCTTTGGAAAAATAAAACTTTTTCCCTATTCCAATCCCCACTTATCGTCCACTCGAAAGCGCATTACGTTTTTATTATTTGCACACTCGGGTCGGATACAAAATATTTCGTCGTTATTATATTTATATATATATACACTATATTGTACGCTATAACCAGTGCCAATTGGAAAGTATTAATAAAAATATATAGTATAATATTCGGTCCTTGAAAGTCCCGAAATTGTAAAAACATCACAATAAATTACACGGTCGTTAATAAATATTATTAGGGTTTGGATTTGGAAACGCGATAGAATTTAAAGAACGATACATTTTTAATTTCATAACAATTTTTATACTAGCATTAAGTCATTCATATTAAATTAAAATTGTAATAATTCCTATAACTATGTATAATTTATGTATATATATATATTGTGAATACCTAAATGATAGATTATTTATGCTATATAAATTACAAATTGATTGTGTTTTTGATACAAACATAATAATGGATTAAAATTGTGTAAACTAATAAACGGTTAAGATATCAATAATTTTTTAATTGAATTTAAAATTTGGATAACTCTATAGAAATCCGTATGGGAGATAATGGATCAGAATATTAAATGTATTACCCAATATGGGCCTACCATTGAAATTACATAGTGCGAACAAGACAGAACAAGACATAAGCGATGAAAATTTAGGTTTTAAATTAAAATGGTTCTGGTTGATTTTTACTTGTGAAAAAATTTGAACGGATAGATACTATACATTTTTTTTTTCAATTGGATTCAAAAATAATAATACGATATAATAGTAATAATAATACGAGAAAGTAAAAATAAAACACATGACAACAGTAATTATAGACTATAAAGATGCGATTGAAAAATATAAATTATTTATTATATATAATAATAATAATAATAATATAATTTTTTTTTGAAACTTATTTTACAAATTGAGTATAGGTACTATACATATTATATATTTGTCATTTTTACACTGCCGTTGTGTTAACGATTTTGCAAATATTCGCAATACCGGTTTATGCCGAAATTTTGAAACTCGCCCCGGAATATATAACCAAGTACCTATACTACTCGTAAATATTATATACATATATATATATATATATTCTGACAGTCGACATCGAAATCGTGACCGATTGTCTCGTCCTACGAGCTATTGTTACGGACGAGTCCTGCAGTGGGAACTAGGTAGGTATACATAAAAACGCGTACATTCTAGGCATCTATATACAGAGAGAGAGAAAGAGAAAAAAAAATATATTAAAAACAAATGGCTTATTAAAAAAAAAAAAAAATCTATCCGTTGCCTGGAAAATATTTGCGAGAAACGAGATGAAACGAGCAGTTTTGTGAGATCATGTTTGCGAGTACTATTGCGGTTTTTTTTATTTATATAGGTAATAATCATTAGATAGATTTTGAGCGAAACTATAGCTGGTATTCCTTAATATTGGTTTACAACGATAAGATTTTACATCTATACGCATTTGTATACAGTTTCTATAGGATATATATATATAGCTCCACAAGATAGAAAATTCCATCAATGAGTTGGTACAGAACATTTATTTCGATTTTACCAGTAGGTACTCAAATCACCTGCAATATGCGAAAAAACTACCGACTGAAAAATTTTAAAAGACCCGACAGATTAATGAACAAAATATATTTAGATTATTATTTTATTGTGATTCGGAAAATAACACTATTGGACACTCTGTAAAAATAAAATTATTAATAATTGGTTCCTATAATTACTTTTTACCACTATACTGTTGAACGATTTATAGAAATTGAAACATTTTGTTTTTCCTTTCGATTATCATAATCTGTAATAATATGTTTCGTGAAATTCATCATTAACTATGTTTACATACCTATTTATTATTATTTCCGTGTAAAATAATGATCGATTTACGTAGTAGCGTGTCTAGCTCAAAATATTTGGGTAGGCCCGTTGTGTTCTGTATATACTACAGCTGATTTGGCCTCGGATACGGGAAGTGACATTTTGTACATTGGTCAATGCACTTTCTGTAATGGTATATATTTTTATAATAAACATGGCTGAAAATTGCGTCCAAAAAATTTTTTAGAATCTGTAACGAGTATTAAATGGCTTTTTTTAAATTACATGTACCTATGTACAATGTACATTGATAAATATTTGTTTTTTGAAAAATTTAAAAATAAGAGGTTACCAATAACCAGTTTAATACCACTTTTAAATTTCCTCACTTTTTTTTAGTATTAATACAACTGGTAACTGCCGTTATATAGCTATTTGGTCTCTGCCTTCTGGTCCCCAAATATTCGTTAGATTATTAAAATAATTTTTATTTTGGTAATTTATAATGAATAATATTAAAAAGTAAAAATCAAAACTTTATAATAGATAGTTGGTAGGTACACAAAACTAAAAACACATAAAAATACACACGTGACAAAGTAAAAGTACCATTTTGTAATAAATATACGCTACACGTTATACAGAATAACAAAATATGACGATTGACATGGAAGTAAAAAACAATAACATTGACGATTACTTTTACATTTTTCATTATCTTAAATCAAGGATACTTAGGTACAATGTTCTGATTTTAATTTTGAAAACATTAATATTCTGTAGGTTCTTAACTAGAAAATTTTGGGAATACTTTTTTCATATTATATTTTATTTTCATATAATAAAGGTTTGCCAATTTGTGAATTTCCAAAAATTAAATCCACTTCTTTTACAATTTCTTAGCATTACTATAAAGATCTTGTTTCCAACATTCTCTAATAAAGAACCTACAGAAACTTAATTCATTTTCAGAATTTAAATCAGAAAATTCTATGTAGGTATTGACACTCATTTTGTCAGTCTTAAAAGTCTAAATCAATGAGATGATATTGCATTCAACCGTTTTAAGTGATTTTGACTTAATAATATTTCAATACCAAAGAACAATTCCTCCATCAGCCCAATAGTGATAACTGATAACTGCCGCCATAAATAATAATTTTATTATCTACGATTGCCGCCATCGCCGTTGCATATTAGTGATATTATTCTGCCGGTCAGATGTGACATATAATATCTGACATAATTTACTAAATTAATTTTCACATGTGATGGAAAAAAAGATCAAATAAAAATTCGGTAGGCCTGAGCATAGTCGGCCTACCTTGTAAACATGCCACTGGGACTTACGAACTAAGATTTGGTAGTTTTATCATAATTCAGAAAATAATAATGTTACAGACTTTAAACGTGCATAAACTATATACAAAGCTATTTAAATACAATATTGATTAGATAAATTACAAATCAAAAACGTCCGTCATATTAAATCTGTAAGTTTTATACGTATTGATTTGTATTTATAATCATATTTTTATTCGTCACTAATATACAATAATATTATTATAAATTGTATCGAACTGGAATATGATCAGAATCATTTTTAGAATGCAATCATTACTGATGCACTTGATATAGGTATATATTTTTATTACGTAATTACTGTTTTCTCTTTTGGTGTTTTTAATATAATTGTATACTTTTAGTTGGCACAAATGATACGTTTCTTATTCCTCATTACACTTATACCATGCAGCCAAATAAATAGTCGCACCATTTCAATAGTAATAGAAACCTAGGTGATGTATGTGGTCCCCCTGACTGTACTTCAAAGAATCTCAAAGTAGCCCTTTTTACACAATTTGTACAATATTTATTCTCGTCTCTTGATTTTTAAGTAGGTACTCGTAACAATATAGCTTTTTTAATGTTTTATTTTTATTTATTTGTTTACAATATTCTTTATTGTAGTTTTTTCGTTTCAAATGTCTGAAAAAATACTAAACGAGTTTTGCATGTTATCGATGTAATATATCTTCTATTTGGAATAATATATTTGACATTTATAACTGAATGTTAAACAACTCTGTGCCGGCAAACACGAAGATGTTGTCTCCCGATCCCGGAGAAAGTACGATTTCGGATGCTAATTTCGAATTCCGTTTAAATTGTTTTAACAGTAATCTTCCTAAACTATATATATATTTATTAGATATTTATGGTGTATAATATGTACACAACACGCCAAATACCGTTAATGATATTATACTTGTTGTGTATAAGATACCGTTTGCGGATTAGTGTGTGTTGTGTGTTTATTCTACGATAATTAAAATTATAAGCGTGTAATTTTTTACAGACAACAATGTTTGACGACTTGATATAACACTATTATTTATACTATTATCAACTACTATTGTTAATCATTATTACAAGGATATAAAAAATGATAGCTACCTAATACTTGATAGAAAATATTATTTAATTAACAATGCGGGTGATACTGTGGATACGACTACTAATAGAGTTACCATCTTTATTTTGTATAAATTATTATTTATTGTATTGTACATTATATTTATTTCTATTTATTTTCCTTGCTCTTTCATGGACTCATTGCCCAACTAACCTACTTAATCACAATATTTCCAACGCAAAATAAAAATTAAGGATGCGGTGATCGCCATTCTAACTATCCTCCGCCTTCTTTTCCATATCAATGTATAGCACCAAAATTCTCTTTTGAAACTGCCAGGGCATCATTCGGAGACACTCTGAACTCTTACAATTCGTCCAAGAACGTAATGTCGATATCTTCCTCATCAATGAAACCCGTCTATCCAACGGTCGAGAATTCGAATTCCCAAATTTCCACTCCTACTACACCAATACTATACGCATCGTGAGTTATTCTTCCTTTGCTGATACAGCTATCCTCGGTAATAGACATATTATCCATCACCACGTCCAAATTTCCACAACCTCTTTGACCAACAATTATATCCACATTCGGCTGGGGAATTCAGAAATGAGACACGTGGCCGTCTGTAGAAGTCTCAAGCACCTCTCTTTTGATCTCCAACCTTGATACTCTCCTCTCCTCAAACACTGACACGATCGGTGATCTTAAAACTAAAAATCTATCCTGGAACAGCCTCATGTTCAACGAATCAGGTCCAACGTTACCTCGACTAGACACCTTAGTTGCCCCGTCCTCTCCTACTCACTATTCTGATAACCCCAACCACCACCCCGACATCCTCGATATTGCTCTTCTTAAAACTGGGTGACTACATTTTCAGCCGACCTCTCTTCTGATCACTCTCCCATCATATTAGACCTGAATCATAGTGCTTCTTACATATTCCCCCAAAACCTCCCACATCACGAATTGGTAAAAATTTGATGAAATCTTAAACTCCACTCCTTTCCCTCCTCCAAATATCTCCTCTCCTCAAACCATCGAATTAGAAATTTTCAAACTCTTTGATACCATATCCACCGAAATTTCTAACTGCACTTCTGTCTTCAACCTTCCCAATCTCAAACAAGACCTCCACAAAACATTCTTTGCGAGATTTCCCGCAAAAGGCATCTCCATTCCAAATGAAAAGAACCCGCGATCCAATCATTAATACTTGATTATACACCCAAACTCTTCTTGTCCGAAACCTTCTCTCCTCCCACCACGAGAACGACTGGTTTAACCTCCTGGGTTCACACTTCAATCCATCCCAAACGATCGCTCCACCTTCAATCAAATCAACAGAGGTCTCCTTCGCAAACCTTTTCCCCTCAACCCCCTTATATTCAACAACGATTCCCTAATCTACGATCCTATTGGTTAAGCCGAACTATTCACTGATACCATGCAAGATCAATACAAATATCCATACTACTCCCACCCTTCTGATGACCTCATTTACGATACCCTTTCCATCCACAACTCTTCCACAAAGTACCAAAAACAATCTTCTTCGCCCTCAGCGAAGTTCAATAAACCATTCGAAAACTCCAAAAACGATGCGCCTCGGCCCTGACCACAATTCCAACATCACTCTAAAACACTCTATCAAACCCTCAATCCCTTATATCTGCCACATCTTTGACAGTTGCGCTCGCCTAGAATTCTTGCCGGAATCCTGGAAAAAATCCGCTGTAGTCATAATCCCCAAACCCAATAACGATTTCAAATCACCGTCCAATCTCCTTAAGATTAGGTACACTTAGTAAAGTCTTCGAAAGTCTCCTACTCACCAGACATAACACCTTCACTGACCCACTGATCCGTCCCTAACAATTCGGTTTTAGACACCACCACAGTACTACCTTTCAACTGGTCAATGTCCCGGACAACATAATTTCGGGGTAGGATTAGCCGAATCAGCATACTAATCCATGCTAATTATTAGAAAAGAAAAAATTTCAAATTTTTCTAGTGGGGAGAGGGCACATTTTGCAATAATTATTTTATTACCTACTTATTTTACTAATTGCATATTATACAAAAATGTCCATAACATTTTGTCGGCCGTCTCGTGGTTGTTATAGTATATACGCGTACATATTATGCGGTTTTGCGAAGAAAAAAATTGATGAAAAATACGCACGACCGACAAAACATTAAGTCTAAATATGCGGTAGACCTTATACATTTACATATAATATAGGCGAAATACAATTGGTTTCATAAGAGCATGTATAAAATAGCTGTATATAATAAATGAACCGAGAGAAATGGCCTAAAAGGTCCCATTACGCATTCAATGAGTTTTTCACGGGACACCGACGGTATAAATTACGTGTTTTAAATTTACATAGAAATTTGTTCAAAAATATAATTCATTGTAATTATATGTAAATTGTGTGTACATTATTATAGTGGGCATTAGATGGTGAATATATAGGTAAATTATATTGTATTCCGTTGTCTGTCCAGTGGTAAATAACCGTCGTTGCCGGATAAAAATTTGCCCGAAACCAAGATAGAATAATATTAGTTTTCGCCAAATAATTATCACAGAAATCGTTTGATCGGCGAAATAGATATTTTGATAAATTCAAATAACTTCAACGTATGTCGTTCAATAGGTAATGTCGTATTTCAAACGTATTCGCATATACATTTATTTTAAATTCTGTAATACTCATTCCATTAAATATGGATAAAATATGTTAGCAAAATTAATAAAGTGATATCGTTTGATATAATTTACCGAAATGTTCACTTAGAATATGAATATTATTTTTATACGTGTTTTTCTTCAAATTTTTAGATTTCAACAGTATTTTTTATTGTTCAAAACACCCTATACAATATTGTTAATATGTAGCAACTACTTTCTATCACCTATATATTATCTATTATACATTTACTTAACATCCAAACGAAAACCAGTTTGATAATACTTTTTGTTACGAATTTTTTATAGGTAGGTACTGCATTGTTAAACATTAAAAACAGCAAAAGTTAATATCAATAGATACTAGGTAGTAGGTACCTATATATTCACTGGTTTTTGTTAGTCATCTAAAAATATGTATAATGCAGCGTTAACCGTGCTTAAATATGTTTTTTTCGATAATTATTGACCAAAATGTTAACGAGTAAATTAAAATTTATAGGTTTAGTACCTAGGTTTTTTGAGTAAATCGAGATCTAAGTAAATAGTTCAATCGTGTCAAAATTTTATAAATAACAATGTTTTGTATCATATACGTACAAGGTAAAATTGTTGATATTGTGTATGCTAGGAGATCATGAAAAGTATGAGACATTGAATAAAAAGGGTTATATTAGATTTCAAAAAGTGTATTCTCTGGTCTTCTATAAATTGTAGGCCTGGCTGTAGGTCTAGAAACAAAAATGATCACTCGAACAACTCATTAAGTATCTATAGTTGTTTGTTTAAAATACTTATAATACTATATAATAGGTACACATAATTGTTTTCAAAAACGTGTTTGAAATTGTACGGGAATTCTGAAAAACGAGTATTTTTTTTTTTGTAAATAATTGAAGCCTGCCAATAGTATACCTGTTATAAGACGATAATCTTATCGTACTAGAAAAATTAAAAATAGAAATATATGCAAATTTTAAACTCATATTGTACATAATATAAAACAAGTGACGGCGAAAAAACTAATTTGAACTTAAACTCGCACGAACGGAGCTTATATAATATACTATTTAGTCTTTACTATATAATATCAATATCGGGATCAATATATTGCGTGTACACTGCGCACAATAAATCAATATATTATTAGTTAGTTAGATCTTCTCTCTAAACACGCCGTTGGTTTCCCAAAAATATATGAGTATAGGTACGAACACAACAATGGTTTGTATATTATAATAACATATCAGTTTCAAAATCGAAATTCGACTGCAACTTTTTGTGAACATAAATGAATATATACGTAGTTAATATTTTTGAAAAACGAAATTTCATGACTTTTTACGAGTACCTATATAATATAGTTCGATGTCCGTTTCTATATGGCGTTATATTATTATTATTATTATTATTATTATTATTATTATTATCCGGGCTAAACGGACGAAATTTCCGAAAATAATCCTCGAGTGCACACATTACAAATAAATTGAAATTTATTATAGTTAATATCTTTATAGACTTTCTTCGTATATACGCGCGCGTGTAACAAACCGTTTATAATAATATATTACATACCGGACATAAAAATACGTAAAGGTACATGTCAGCCGACCGTTTGGCGTGCACACACGATATATCTATACTAACTCTACACGACGCATAAAATTATTAAAATATAATATAATATAGTTTACGTCTATTAATATTCGGTGAAAACACATCATATACCGCTATTACCGATCGTATTATTATAATACGGTATAAATCATGATAGTATTTTTTATTTGTTCTTAATAGTTTTAGATTCTGAGCGTAGCGAGGGAGCTAGTGGTTTTGTTTTACAATGATGTTTATTTATTTTTTTTTTTTTCTCTATTAACAAATTTACTACCAGAAGGAGTGCTCCGATCTTTACACTCATACCCTGTTTCCGGTAGCAAATTGCATCTAGTTGGTACTTTTGAGAGGTCATTTTTCGATTTTCATAATAGTTTTTTAATGC
>JAIPRL010007535.1:0-23164 GCA_025469235.1 Pemphigus obesinymphae
TTTAGCAAAGCAATCGGACTTATGAAAATTATATTTCTTTAAATTTTTATATCACACAGCTCTTATGATTAAAAAAATATTGTTGCTGTTTAGGAAATGTAAAAATATAAAACAATTTTTTTTCGCACTTTTTATGTTTGTTGTAATAGATAGCTACTTTATTTTATTTTATAATGTTAAAGTAGGGAGAATCTTGAATTTTGGAACCCGACATATACTCCATTTTCTTCAGGATACTTTTCTCGAATTTTTTTTATCACATGCTGGGATACAACTCTATATCCTGTAATTCATAATGAACAAAATAAAAAAAAAGTTTTTATATAATTAAAACAGTTTAAAAATAGTCTACATACCTTTTCCAATAGACGTCCACGAGTTAACCCAAAGTGTAAATTGTTTATAGCAAATATACCGTCAAGTCTTATTTTCTTGCATAGCCTTTTGTAACATTTTTTGTTTATTTTTATTTTTTGATTTTGATATCATAAACTGTTTTGTTATCCTGAGAACACACAGGTAGATTAAAGTCGTATCACAATGTTAGACTTAAATATATGCCAAAACTAATCCATTTAAAGTACAATGGTATGTTTTTACGATCTATATTAGCTATAATTGATCACAACAATAATACCAATAAATATGGGAGAAAGAGTTGTGTTTTCTAAGCCACTCAGTCAATTTACAATAAAAAATACCTACAGCAAAACTCAAAATAATTGTGGGGATGCGTCATCCCCATCATGTGTTATTCAAAATGATTGAGATAGCTGAAAAGGAAGATAAATCACAGCCGTTTGATATACAAGACATATAAAATTATACAAGCATTCAAAAAAAAAAAACATCTACCGTACACCACGTCCTACATATGAATAGTTAAAATCACAAAAATATTCAAGATTTCTTTAATTAACTATAAATTAATTTTTTATATTAATTTTACATTAATTTTATAATTATATGTATACATAAAATATGCACACAGTTTTATTTATTTAATTAGATGTATTTATCATAGGTACCCAAAACCAGCCGTATGCCGTATTTTTAATATTTTATATATTTAATATTTATTTTTAGGCATTATATTTATTTTATAATGACAAAATGTACATCAAAATTTAGCCAAACACACAGACTTATGAAAATTGTATTGCTTTTTTATTTTCATTGAATAGAACAGAAAATATAAACAAATAACTTAAGCCGCGTTGGTCATTCCTGTATAAAATCATAGGCCGCCGCCGCATCGTGTGATTTTATGACGTCACGCTTCATTATTATTCGAGCTCTAGCGCCTTAACGAATTGATTTAGACAAATTTGAGTACTACCATAAATTTTATAAATTATTTATCTATCAATTGAGCCTAAGTCATTTTATTTGTTTTATGGTCCTTTAAGTTCCATTGTTTTAAAAAGTGACTTATTAAATTATTTAATTAGTAAATTTTAAAATAAATTGTTAAATTAAAAGTTATTTAAAAATATAAATAATAATTTAACTTTGATATTTTATTCATCACTGCCCAGCCTTAATTATTTTATAGATAGATTATAAATATTTGTACACCTTTTAATAAATAGTCATTATGTGAATTAGAACTTATTAAGAATTTAGAAAGTAATTGGTTTGTATTTATAAGCTACTATGTGTGTGTTTATGTATATATATAAATATTTAGCACACTAAATATCCAAAAAGTTAGTTGCCAATAGGAATTTCACTGAAATTTATGGTGAAATATAGAACTCTGGTTTCTCAGAAAAACGGTTTTTGTACATAGTTTTGCAATATAAATATCGAACAATGTAGAATGATGAGGAATCTACAAAAATTAGGAAAATATTATTATAAAGACATCAATCATCATTGATAGAAATATATCATATGATCAGCGACCACATACAGTATTGTCACACAATTTATTATGTTTGTTTCTTGTTTGCAAAATCTTCTTGGACTATTGCTCATGACATCAATTTTTTTAGATAAAGATATAAATTCACGTTTTATAATAAACTTGAAACTAGTATTATATACACTGATTCCAGACCCTCACAAATACTATTCCGTTGTTCATCAGTTTCCATCTAAACATACAACCAATGGTGTTAATGTAAATAAACTATAAAATATGTAGTGAATTTGTGAATATTATAATTAATATTGTAATTACCTGGAGTTCTTCTTGTTCTCTTAAATCAACCATTAACTTGGATATTAGATAACTTAGACAATTATAAGTATTGTCATAATAGGTGGACTATTAATTATTAATCAACTACGAAATAGAAATGATGAGTCTACATAAAATGGTCCACTAAAAACGTGTAATTAGGATTGTTCTGAGATCTGTAAAACAGTAACACAAATTAAATTTTTTATAGTATACATAAATTTTCTAGGTAATTTTTATTTGTTAAATTATTCATGAAATATACCATGTTAAAAACCTCAAAATAATGAACTAATTAATAAAGTATGGATAAATTATATATATAAAGTAGTTATCAAATATTATTTATAATATTATATACATAAAAAATTATTTTTTTTTTTATTAAAATTCATTTTAAAAAAGCAGAAGTCTGATAAGATTTATTTAATCTCTAATATTAACCTCAATTTGAACAGTGATAATAGTTAGGTTATGTTATTGTTTATTCATATTTTTTGCAAACACATGATAAATATTTATTTGGACGCCAGTTAAAGTATTATTCATTTTGTATGTTTTAATTCTTTTATTCAGTATTTTTATTATTTGTAAAAATATAAATTTTTTTAAATGGTGCTTGTTTGTTCTGTTAAATCGTGCATTAATGCCAAAAGAAAGACCAAAGAGAAGCGTAGTAAGATGCATAGATACCCTAAAGATTTGTGTCTGTAAGTTAATTTAGTTTGAGTTAAGTAATATTAATTAATATTTTTTAATTTTTCAGTTGTAAAGAATGGTCAACACAATGTAAACGACCCGATCTTTATAACAAACCAGTAAAAGTCTTGAACACAAATTATCGAGTTTGTACTAAACATTTTGCTGCAAAAATGTATTCTAATCCAGAAAGGACATTATTGCTTCCTACTGCTATTCCTACCGAATTTGGTGAGCTTTATAGTAGTATAGATTTTATCTAAATTAGGTATTTATAATGTTTTTAATTATTCATTTTTAGCTGAAGAAAAATGTGAAGAAGTTACTCATGAAGAAACGGTACAAAATATAGAAGCTAATGATAATAATATAAAACTTGAACCAATAAATTAAGGATAACTATAAATAATATTATAACTTAAAATCTAAGTGCACTAAATGTTATTGTCAGCAACTATAAGTGTACATTATATGACATACATAATTATTTAGACATAAAATGAAAAATTATATACAATAATATACATAAAATAATATTTCTTTTTTTCTTTTCAATATATAATGAATGTATTTATAAATATTTTTTACAAATTAAGAATAAAATTCCTCCAATTTTTAAACATATTTTTTCTATATTTTATCCTGTATCTACTTATGTATTCCTCAAGATGACGCTACACAACCGTTTTTTAAGAGGCTCCGTAAACAGTGGCGCAGACGGAGGGGTACAGGAGTGTCAGTCGACACCTCTATAATAATAGGTGGTGGGTGGTAGACTAATATTATTCCAATATTTTGTTGATAAATTATAAGATAATCTATTATGAACGTTATCTAAGTTACAAAATTGATTACAAAAATTGTTTGGGTACATTTAATAAGTGGTGGGTATGATGTAAAAGTGTGCTGACATCCCATGTAGAAAATGAGCGTGCACCACTGTCTGTAAAGATGGTTTTTATGAAATTTTAAGAAAAATGAAAATCCAATTATTTAAAAATAGTCCTGTATTGATATCATTTTTTATTGGAGTGAAGTCACAATATTTATTTAAAAAATTATGTCTACTTAACTGTAAATAAATTACTAGATTAACTTTAGAGCTTTATAACACCTATTACCAAAATAAAAGAAAACAATATTTCCGAGTGCACCTTGGCATATTTAAACAAATGTTCTTTTTAATTTTGATAATGGGTATTTGGCTCTAAATTTGCTTAAATGATAGATATTTGTGATCTATATGGGCTTATTTTTAATATTTTCATTGCTAATGTGACACACTAGTAGTTAATAAGTAAAACAGTTAATACGTTTTTACTAATTAATTTACCATATATTAAAAAATATAATAGAAGACTCAAACACAACAAACTTGTCATAACGGGTGTCAACTGTGTCATCACAGAAGGACAACAAATACACATGTGGGACATAGTGTGGTGTACTCTCTGACGGCCGACTTTGAAATCATCACACCACAATTAGGCTGAATTTCGGTCTGTTGTCATCAGCTGATGTAATCATCGTATCTTGATAAAATGTATATTAGAGCAACAAAACAGTGGACTATTGATAAATAACAAAAGGATGGTATGCCATCTCGCCCTATTGTTTTTTTTATTTTAATTTTCCTAACTATGCTCCACACTTCTATTTCTCTCATTAAATTCACCATATTTAAATTTGATCTATTTCTTCTCTCGAAAATTTCTCATTTATTAAGGCTTTAGTCCAATATTTTATCATTTAATATTTTGAATTAAAATTCAAATAGTAGTAACTAGTGTTGTTACTTGTCAAATTATCAATTAAGTCATAATATAACAAGTTAAAATAATAAAATTCACATATAAATCTACTTGGTATACCTGTGCCATGGTTTGATTCTCAAAATACCTGAGTTACGAAATGATAACCTTGCCACTTTATACAATTTTAGGTTGGCAAGTGTCATTTGTCACTAATAGCTCTTTGTAATAATGCTACTGATATATAATATATAATTGAATGTTTTTTAAAAAAAGATTAATTTATTTACGTAAATAAATTAAATAAATTTAAAAACAAAAAAATTTACATACGTATATATTTTTTATTAATTATTATAATGATTAAATAATATAAAATTATAATAATGTGTAATTAAAACATTGTACTCTGTTTCAGTTAAGAGTGAAAGTCAATTTTTATTTGAGTGGTAAATACCACGCCTATGAGAGGTGGTGCGACATTCGAAATGTCGGCCCCCGTGTCTATTTACATCAATAAGTGCCACTAGCTAATTCTCTTAGCTGAAATAAAGTATATACATATTTCTAATATTTAATTTAATATTGTGATGGTTAAAAATTATGGATAATATATACATTTCATAAATATAATAATTACCATTACATTTAATACAATTTAAAAATTTTAGGTATATTCTAATAAATTTAAATAAATAAAATGAACAAATATGTGTAGTGTTACTTGTCGATCAGAAATGTCTGCATAGGTCACACTATGATGGTAATTGCGTGAAAGTAGCTACCACAATAGTCACTATCGCATTATCATGCATGCATGATAATGTGAAAGTTATTGTCGCAAAAGTATGATAGTCACTTAATGATATTAATTAATTTATTTATTTATACGGAGAAAAACTCCATTTACAAATTATAAATTTACAATAAAATTAGCAGTTTAACATACAACAATAACTTATCTGAAAATGATATAATATATAAAAAATGGCTTGCACATATATTGTAAGTATAATTATAAATATTAACCAAACTATGCAATATAATATAAATCTTATATATTTAAATAGTATACACGAGTAGCACATTTATAAATAAGATTTTAAGCTATACATTGAAAGTGGTTTTAATACCACAATAGTCACTCTCGCATTATCATGCATGCATGATAATGTGAAAGTTATTGTCGCAAAAGTATGATAGTCACTTAATGATATTAATTAATTAATTTATTTATTTATACGGAGAAAAACTCCATTTACAAATTATAAATTTACAATAAAATTAGCAGTTTAACATACAACAATAACTTGTCTGAAAATTATATAATATATAAAAAATGGCTTGAACATATATTGTAAGTATAATTATCAATATTAACCAAACTATGCAATATAATATAAATCTTATATAATTAAATAATATACACGAGTAGCACATTTATAAATAAGACTTTAAGCTATACATTGAAAGTGGTTTTAATATCTCATTGGTTACAAAAAAATAAATCTAAATTGACGGAATTTCCTAGAGTCATTAATGTATTAATCGGCGATGATAATAAATATTTAGTTTTAACATAATTGATTAAAAATATTTCTTTATTTCTTATGTTTTTATTATAAATTCTAAAGTTAATTTTGTCTAAGATTTGAGAACAGTCTATATTATTATTTATTTATTTAAATAGAAACATAAAATTTAAATAGTTTCTGTCACTAAATACTATCATAAAAAGAATGAGGTGCTCTTTGTATATTGCATTTGAAGAAGATAAACCTTAAAAATGAATTTTGAATTGCTTCTAATGTTTGATTTTTATTATTATTAACTGGTGACCAAATGAGAGTAGCATATTTAAGTTGAGATTGTACAAATGAAACATATTTTTTAGAGCATTTTGATTATTAAATTCTGAGCAATTTCGTTTTAAAAATCCTATTTTTCATAATGCAGAGATTCTTAGCTTATCAATATGAAAATTAAAGTTTAGTTTACTATCAAAAAAAATACCTAAGTCATTTATAATGGATTCGTGTACCAATGTAGAATGAAATAATGTATAATTCAAATTTATATTAATATTTTTATATGTAAAAGAAATGACTGCACATTTAACTGTAAATGTAACGCACCACATTCTGAAGTTTTAAAAATATTTGTATCATCAGCAAATAATAATATATTAGAATATATTTAATTATAGAAGTAATATTGTTCATAAAGAATAGAAACAAAATTAGCGATAAATGGTCACCTTGTGGTACACCTGATTAAACGTTAATTAAATGAGAGATATATTTGCCGTTCTTTATTATTTGTATTCTATTCTCGAGGAAAGAAGATAGCCATGATAAAAAAGGATTATAGATTCCATAATTTTCTAATTTTTCAATGAGTATATTGTGATCTACGCGGTCAAATGTCTTATTAAAGTCAGTGTATATGACATCAGTTTGTGAATTAAAAGCAAATGAATCAAAAATATTTTGTTTAAAATTTACTACATTGGTTATTGTTCAACAATTTTCTCTAAATCCATGTTGTTCATCAGTAAGTAATTTATTTAGAATCGGTGTGATTTTAAAGTTAACAATCTTAGAAAATATTTTTATTAGTATAGAAATTTTTGATATCGGACAGTAATTTTTTATAGAAGAAGGGTTTCCTTTTTTATGGATAGGCGTAATAAATGTAGTTTTCCAAAAAGATGGAAAAATACCTGAATTTAATTACAGTTTAAATAAAAGTAGAATTGAATATGATAATATGAAATGGCATTCATATAAAAATTTTAGATAAATATTGTCAGGTCCACAACTGAGATTTAAATTTAAATTGTCTAATTCATTAAAAACATCTGAAATATCTATATCTATATTACAAAGATAATTTGGAGAATATAAAGTATTATTATTTATTTTAGTGTTTAAAGGTGGTTCAGTATAAACTTCAGAGAATAATTTACCAAAATTATTTATTATGGATTGATCATCTAAAAATATAGTATTTGATTTCTTATTTTTAAAAAACAACCAAAAATATTTTCGGTTATGTTTTATTGAATTTTGAATATTAGCTAGATAACTACTATAATTGATCGCTCTTAAAGATTTACATTGTAATCTTAGCTTAGCAAAATACTCAAAATCAATTTGCGAATTAGATGACTTGAAAATTTTGTGAGACTTTTTACAATTTTATAAGATATTTTAAATCATTACAAAACCAAGATGAAAAGGTAGATTTATAACTATAGTATGAAGGAATATGGTTATTAATAATACTGGAAATCAAGTTATAAAAAATCTCAGTAAAAATACCTGGACCAATTAATGGTAGCAATTGCTTCGTTCATTTTTTTATAATCTATATTGTACCAATTGAATTTGATTTCTTCGTTTGAAGTATATTGATTATTGTTTAAATTAATTTTTAAACTTATTTCTAATGGAGGATGGTAAACATCTACTTTAACAATAGGGAAGGAATTTAATGAAACAGAAGTAGACTCACAATTTGAAATGACATCATTTAACATAGTACTATTTGAATTTAATACATTATTATATTGGTATAAATCTAGTATATTTAAATTATGAAAAAAAAAGAATGTACATTAGAAAAATTCGCTGATGGTGGATTATAATCACCTAGTAAAATAATACGAGAATTTAGATAGTCATGATAAACTTTAGCGACACATTCAAAGTAATAAGTGAATAATTCTAATGATGATTTGTTAGGTATGTAAACAGAACTTACTATTAAATTTATTTTATCGAATTTAATTAGTACAAATAAAATCTCTAATTTAACATTAATATGTAAATTAATTAAACGAGAAATTTAACAGAAACTGTCACTATGTTACCGTGGCTTTAAAATCATGGTCACACAATGATTGTCGAATGTGACAGTTGTTGTAATGAGAGCTACTATCATACTGGTATCATTATGTGAACAACGCAATAGTAGCTATCGCACTTTCATGACAGCGACTTATATATGAAAAATTTTCAAATAAACATTTAACACATATCTATGTATAATACTATCTGTCAGATAACTAAATATAAGATAGATATAGAGGCACATTTAAGTAATATAAGATAAAAAAAAAACACTAAAAAAATCATCCATTTTCATTAGAGATGGATGATACCAAAAATTTTGATTTTGATATTCGATTTTTGATACAAGGGCTGAAAATCTATACCAAAAAATATCTTAATTTCGATACTAGATACCAAGATTTAGTATCGAGAGTATTTAGGAAACGAAAATTTATATCTCCTATCTCTAGTTTTTATTTAACCTTCTAGCGGTCGCGCTTTTGAGAATCTCATTGGCAGTCAGTCGCAATTTGGTGTTGACACCACCATTTAATTTCTTTATTTTTTAGTTCTATTAATTTTATTTTGCATAAAACATACTGAGGAATTTACACAGACATTTTCAAACACTTATTAACAAGATAAAAGTTATTATTTACTAGAAAATTACAACTTTAAACTATTATGCACTGATACCCAATAACATGTACTAATATTTTATGACTAATTACTGGGAAATCTAAGTGGACCAATAAAATTGATAACTATTACAATTAGTTTATGCATATATAGTGTAGAAATAGTGGGTGGGGGGTGGTCTTGATGAACTAATCGATAATTGTAGATTATATGGCCTCTGATTCAGCGCAGCTGGAACGGGTCCAACGGATTTTTCTAGCATTTGCAGCTTATATATTCAAAATAGACCATCCTACACATGACTACTCCCAGATTCTTAGTTACTTAGGCCTATGTACACTAGCTGACCAGCATTCAAAAGCAAACCTATTCTTTTCTCAAAATTACTCCATGGTGCAGTAGACAACTCGACCTTATTAGCTGACATAAATTTTTGTGTCCCTATGCGATCCTCCCGCTCCCAGATTATTTTTCATACTTTATTGTATCACACCAATTACCACCATTAAATGGTGGTAATAACCACCATTTACATAGGATGTCTTGTTCAGGCAACACTAATGTAAAATGTAATTACCTAGACTAGCCACTATAATTTTTGCATTTAAATATGTTACTATTATAATTTGTTGATTTCTGTACACTTTAATATGTATATTATATTTAGTATTATATGTACTGTATTTGGGATAAACCCCGTTTTGTAATTAAAATAAAATAAAATAAAATAAAAGAAGCGGTTTTTCCAAATGATGCAGTGTAAACACAGCTAACGCGACTGCTAGAAGGTTATGTCTTATGTTGAATGCAATTTTACTTATGTAACACTTGTTATTTCCATTTAACTCCTTAACTAAAAATAAATAAAATTAAAATGTTATAAGTAAATATGTTTAAATTAAGTATGATTTAAGTTCAATATTTACTAATATATTGTTAAACAATAAGTAATATGAACCGTTGAATATTTTGGTATCAGAGTTATAATTAAGTCAGTCATTAGAGAAACCCGATTTGTCCCAAAGCCCAAACTTTCGGAAAAGTTAAAAAATCATGCCCTGGAATAGTAGAGTTTCTTTTGATTCCTCCAAATTTCACCGCTATAAATTACTATTTTTAATGGAAGAAAAGTTGGGATTCTCTTGAAATATGTATATCTATATATGACAAATTCAAAACCACAATGAAACGTGACTCCATTTTTTTGGACAAGTTGGATTTATCAAATGACTAATTCAATTATTGTTTCTAACTTTACTAAATGCATTTTTATGACAGTTATATTGATTTGAAAACTTTGCACCAACCGATTAATCATGATTTATTTTTCTTTTTTTTGATTTTGGCTCTGTTGTTGATTCATCTTCTTTACAATAATGTGTATTAATTTTAGACCAATGATCAGATTTTACATCACATACTATGCACTTCCAAAATAACAAAAGACAATTCTCCATGTTTTCTAATTTGTAGTATTCAATGCATTCTAATGGTTTTAGTAATACTGGAATAATTTTGTAGTTAGTTGGTATATTTTTAAACAATATTTGTTCAATACCAAAAAATTCAATTTCTGTGTTCTTATTTATTCGTATAATACGAATTTGTTCATGAAATGTCAGTTTACGCACTTCAACATTGAAATATTTTTCAATTTTCAGTTCTATATTTGAAAGTAGATTAATAGGTATAATATAAATTTTATCACCATACTCATCAGTGATATAATTATTCACATTATGTATTATTTCTGCTTTATTCTTCTTTAATTGATTTTCTATGATATTCAAGCGATTTGTATAATAATAGCCATCATTCCATGGAATCCAATTTTGTAGTTTTGGACTTTGTTCGCCAATGGTCATATTATTGAATTTATTCTTAAGATCTGCATTTACCTACAATTTATTACAAAAAATTAATTTAAATATATCAAGAATAAAAATTAATTACTTTTAACAAACCTGAGATACAACATTTTGATCTTCGTGACGGCTATTTGTACTTATATGAGCATCATTTTTTTCACATTCGTCTACTAGATCATCATGTTCATTTAAAATGCCATTTTTTGAACTTGATTCACGACCTAAAGTAAAATATAATAATTGGTTATAACTATTATACAATTACATCAATATATTTTATCTATAACTATTACATTTTAATTTGGATACTTTAAGATAAATTAAATAAATACTATGTATTCATAAATACAACAGTATATTGATTTTAAATATACTTTATTATACTGGGTATTGTTTTTTTTTTTTTTAATATTAAATGATATTGAGTCAGTGGCATAAATATGAGGTTTTTAGGGGTTCACCCAAATACTTTATGAAAAAGAATTTATGATTTATTGATTATCAATATTTGATTTATTGATAGTAAAAATACTTTATAAAATAAATTAGGTAATAATTATTATTACCTATTTTATTTCATATACACCTATTTGTACAGAGTTATTAAATATAATTTTAAATTTTGAGCGGAGCTGAATTAGATTGCTTTTATAATAATGTTATTTTATTTTTGTATTATTCTGTGAGCAAAGAGCTTTTTTGATATAAAATTAGTTCTATTGATACTTTGAAAAGATCATGTTTTGATTTTTTACCATAGTTTCCATAAGTGTAACCAAAAAATATTTTTTTAGCAGAAATATTTTATGAATATAAGGGAACATAATAAAATAAAAGTGTTATAGTTACCTATTATTTTTAATGTTTTTAATTATGACACCAAAGCTTTTCTCAAAATTGTTTTATAGAAAAAAAATAATTTATCATCGCTTTTAAATTCAATATATCCACCACCAGTATCCTATTTAACAAGTGAAATACTTCCATTCCCTACTAACCGGATTTTATATTTTTATTATTATACTTTTCAATAGCTTATCAATATCTAAACACACTATCCCAACATGTAAAAGGCCCCAGTAAAAATTGTTTAATTAAGGTTCCAATATAAATCAATTTTTTCTATATGTTTCTTAAAATAATTAAATTATATTTTGATGCTATGAAAATATTTCTATTGATCTTGAACTTGAATAATATTAATTTTTCATATCATACAATAAGAAACAAAGTTAATAAGGGACACTGAGGATAGATTTATTGACTATTATTTATTGTGTATTTGAGTGTAGTGAATGGTATTGTTTATTGTTACTATGGTTTTGATTTTTATTATGTCGGATAAATCAGACAACTATGTGATTTACCATAGACCAAGGAATAATTTGAATAAAACTAATTGGAATAGAAATTTTGCTGTGTGTATAATTTCGCCTTCTTTCAAGATATAAAAATATGTGAGAATTGGTAGGTTTGCTGATATTAAAACATATTCTTCATGCAAAAGACCTAGAATAGAAAAAACAGATTCTGCTATTGTTACTACTGGTAAATATAAACATTAATTATATATTTATTGCGATTATGAATTAATAATAATATAATATTATTATTATAATTATATTATAAAATAAATAATTAATTAAAAAAAAAAAATAGTTTAAATTTTGAATAATAAAAGTAGGTATATAATTTGAATACTTATGGATTTTTCTAATAATAAATTGAAGACACAATTCCACAAAAATATTTACTTTATTTTGGTAAACACGTATTTCAGTAACAAAGTTACCATCTTCAGTACAGAATAACGACTGGCCATCTAACGGCAGCTGACAGTATATCCTTATATATTAAATAAAAACCGGTTACTGCCTATTTCTTCTTGCCTTTGAAAGATGAGTCATCAACCGATGAATCATTAAACGAATGCGTTTCGTTATATCGTTTACAATATTATATTATTTTAAAAGTTTTAACAAATTATTTTGTAATGGATTTAAATCCCAATTTAATAAATTATTTTTATTTTTTGTCATTTCTATAGCTTCCCTAACATTTAATTCTTGACTGTTATTTACTTATTTTAATAATTTTATTGAGTTTATATTGTGATTTGTTCCCAATACATATTCAGCTAAAGGAGATTTTTCGTCTTTTGATTTTTAATATTTCTTAAATGTTCTTTAAATCTGATACTTATTTTTCTTCTAGTTTGTCCTACATAACAATTATCGCAATCCATACATTGAATATTGTAAATGCCCAATTTCTAATTTTCTTGTAATTTGTCTTTTGTACTACCAATAAGGCTTTTAAAATTCGATTTCTATGTTGTATTTTATAAAAACTTTTGTTATTTGGTTCGATAATTTTGGGATGAATATTAGAGCTGATTTTTTTTTAACTGTGTCAATTTCACTTTTTAAACTACTCTAATTTAGAAAATTTTAATGGTATATTTGTACCCCACATTTATTATATTGATAAAGAAATCATACACATTATTGAACTTGAAAATAGTAAAATTATGTATAAATTTAAATGTTATAGAAATACAATTTTTAAAAAATATATTCTATAATTATTTACTTAAAGATGCAATAATTTATATTTCCTTTAAAATGTAAAATAATAATACTTTATACTGTTAAAGGACTGTAGGGATGGCCGACCAATTTGCATAATCTGTATCTGGGCAACTTTTTAAAATTATACTTTATACTATTATATCCAGAGAATAAATTATTATTATATTTAATTGTACTATTGTATGTAACTATAATTTCATAATCGAATACTTAATATCATACATTTTATTTTATAGTTTCATATTAATTTCTGAATATTGTTAATTTGTCGTTTTAAATTATTCAATTTCATAATTTATTTATATATATATTTGTGATTTGTCTATATTATAAATACGTGTAAAAATCATAGTTGTTAGACCCGACCAGTGTAGTCAGCGTCCCTATAGCGGTATATGTAACTGGTATAATATTTTTGTTCAACTGATAAGTCGAGTGTTAACACCTGATAAATCCACCTTGCTATGTATGCAAGCCAAGGTGTAAAAGCAGTTTATTAGAATCACAATAATATATTAATTTATAATTAAAATTGCTTATCATTCTCCATAGACCAAAATTTAATCGATTAAATGTTAGCCTAATTGAGTACCTACCAAGCTATTGAAATCAGCTACTTATATTTATTTAATAGAGTCTTTAACTTACTACTCGAAGAAACCGTGATTATTTTGCTGCTTTGCGCAGCATCCTGATTTTTAATGCCATTGGCACATGTATCCAAATGAGTGATTAATGATTGAAGTTCGTCGCAAAATTCACCACAGTATGGACATAAATGATTGGAATTAACATTTTGTAAATGATTTATCAGTGATTTTGGATCGGAAAACACTTTATTGCATTGGCAACAAAGTGGGCACACGACGTTCATCATTTTATTCATATCTACATAAATAAAATTGTATTTAATATTCAAGTAAACACAAGTATATACCAACACGAAGGATAAATAAATAGAAAAGGATAAATAGTTCAGTGATCATAAAATCACGTGCATACTGCCTACTCGCATTTTTATTATTGTAATCGTTTCATTTTATACTCGGACAACGCGTAAACAACTTTTCAAATAAAGTTTTTTTTAAAGAAAGTGTATTTACCTGTTTAATACTTGTATTATAATAAATTTTTTAATTATAATAATTGCCGTCTGTAATTGGAACACTACAGACACGGTTGGGCGTTACGATATGTTAAAAGTAATAAAATAATAAATAAAATAAAAATTATAGAAAAAAAAGAAAATGCCGGTTCAGCGTTGACAATTACAATGGAAACGATCAGACGATGTTAACCTATACCTGTAAATTCGATGACGCAGTTATTAGTTGCGAAGTAAGCCAGTCGCTTATTCTTCTATGGAAACGATACTAGCGGCTTCTGGTGACCACTATTTGACATATATTTTATTGCACTATGATCTGTGTTAAAAAGTACTCAACATGTTCAATGTGTAGACAATATAGCATCGAATTTTAACAACAGAATAAAATAATTTTTTTATTTTATGCTTCAATCTAAGTACATAACCGTAATAATCAGGGTTTAAAAACGTTATCTATAAAGTTTTAATTATCACATTCACGAACATTTAAAACGGAAAATTTTTTCTAGAAATGATCAATAAACGAAAAACAAAATTTCCGTGTCCACTGTAAACACTTCTTCATCTGAACTTTGAATTTAATTTTAGGCATAAAAAAAAAATTCACAATTCGTATTAATTGGGAATGCTCATGAAGTAAATAATAAGAATACGGTACGGTGGTATAGATATAGAGATCAGTTTGGAAATCGAATTCTATTCTATTTTTTCAGATGCTGTTATCCATTATCAAAACAATTCTTATCAGTAACCAATTTTTAAACAGTTTAACCTAAAAATTACAATTTACATATTCAAATGTAATAATATTATATACGTGGCATTTTTAGAGTGGTTCACGCACGCGCGGGGAAGATAACAGTTAACTTTACAGGTTTTCAACATTTCTTCACAAAGCATCTTAGTATTAAATGTATTATTTGTATAGGTTTATTGTAAATCATTAAATTAAAATTATTATTATTATCGTACAAGTCTTCAATCATTAATTTCAACAGTAAGTCTTTAATATAGGCAAGTTTTTATTGGTTTTCATGATTGTATTTATTATACGATAGATTTATTTCATTCACGACAAACATGAACGAAAAAGTGATTAATAAGTAATGTATTATTTTCCATATACCTATGTTGTATAGTCAGATAACTAATTTATTTTTACTAAATACAATAAGTTACCAATAAATCCTAATTGATATTATTGTATCGAATGTGGGGTAAATACTTTACATTTTTATTTCCACAAACAACAAAATGTAATTCCGTAACTAATATATTTAATAAATTTTCAAACAAATACCTAATTATTGAATTTGTAAAATATAATGTAAAATTACAATTGACTGTGGTCTAGTGGTTGAAATGCGTATTTCGATCTCGAGGTCTATAGTTTGACTACCAGGTAGCAAATGAGGTCAACAACGAGAATTTTCTTTCTTGTGGCATCTGGTCTCTAGTGCGAGCTGGCCATAATTACCAAATTTGTCAACAATCTGGTAATATGCTTGTCGTACTTAGCTATCAAAAACAATCAAATCTCTTTATATGTGAAGGTGCAAACCTGATCTTGTTAGAGTTTGAGAAATAAGACTATGTAAACCCATTAATTATTACGTACATACTATAATGAAATTTATTGACATTTTAGGTAAAGTTTTAAATTATAAATTATTTTCATGTTCGATACAATAAGTAATTGAATTAAAAAAAAAAAAAACAGAGAAAAATGGCAGAAGAGAATTAGGCTAAAGTTATTAATGAGTTGAAAATAATTTAAAATAAATTACAAATTCATCCTGTTGGGCTAAAAAATAGTGCAGTTGAACAGAATATGGATATGCTATTATTGAAGGTATCAGTAGAAAGAAAGACTGTAGCATTCGGTGCAAAGCCTGGGCACATCAGAAAACTATATAACAAAGAAATTGTTGGGTAATGGAACTTTTATAAATAATAATTACTTTAATTATATTATATGGTTTTAGATATCATCGTAGTAGTATTGGATACATATTCTTTCAAGCACAGCTGATAAATAAAAGGATAAGAAATCTCTAACGTTCAATACTTACAGAAACTATATAGGTTAATATACAAAACCCATTGGAAAATAATGCTTTATGGCAACTTTATTTTATCCTTCTCCTGTATTTTTTCAACAGGTTATAATTTTTGAAGGAGTATCAGTTAAAGTATTTTTGTCAATACAAATTTTCTACAACAGCTATAATACATAATTTTCCAACAATGGATATTGAAATATGTATTATGTTTCGTACAATAGACTAAAATTGAAATGTAATGCCAGTATTTAAATTTCATTACATTTCAACTTTAAGTTTTTGATATGAAGCCGAAATTCTTCAATATTATACAATAGCAACAACATGCCTATTATAAATATTATTTTTATATTCTTTTAGAAATATTTATTTTCTTTATATTTGTAATTTAATATGACGTGTTACGAAACTACAAAGATAATATGTACAAATATAAAATACAAATTTTATAGCAAAATAAATTTGTACTAAAATGTATAAAATACTACATTTCTAGTATATTAATACTAATGTATTATAGGAATAATATTTGTATAATGTATATAAAATATTATTAAAGTTACCGTAAAAATGTTAAACACTTCTTTGTGTCCATAATATGTAGGAATATTTATTAATTACTCTTTAATTTTATGTAATTTACTAGCATTTATTAGTGATTATTAATTTTATTTTTCGGCTACAAATATTAAAACTAACAACTTCCATAGGTGATATTATTTTTTTATATATATAATATGTATATTATTATTTTCCAAAAATCAATATTGAAACATAATTGTATACTTGATACTGAATGTGAAACCATAAAAATGGTGATATCTGTATAATTAATCCGTCACATTTATATGGTTTTACTCCTGGTATAATAGTCTAATTTCTTCATTGTACTGTAGCAACTAAGCATCATAAAAAATATTAAATTTTGGTATGTATAAATTCAGGATTTTACAGAAAAAATTTCAAATTAATTTTGAAGACTTTAATAATATTATGTAAAAATTGTTATTAATTAATTACTTTTAACTGTAAAATATTTACTTATATTTATATTTCTGTATACATGCAAATTTAAGTTAAAAAATTAATCCCAAATTAAATAGGTTATAAAATAATTTAGAGACCAATATACTTGAACAATTTTATAGCATTAGGAGTAATGTCTGTGTCTATCAGAAACCTATATAATGAAGAAATTGTTAGGTAACGGAACTTTTATAGACTAATAATTAGTGACTGAATAGTAAATGCTATAAATTAGAAATCAGTTTGTTTTATAAATAATTATAACTTTAATTATATGGTTTTAGATATCATTGTAATAGCCTTAGATTTAGATTTTATTGAAAATATACTAAAAAATTAACAATGATTCTAGTGAAAATTATTTTGGCTTGCTACTTGTAGACTCAATAATGCTTGTTCTTCTCGAGACTATTCTTATCTTTCTTTTTCTGGGTTTTTGTAACTTTGCCGATCGAAGACACTGTCATTACTTAATAACCCAAATTTATTTTAAAATTTCATTATGTCAAACCATTTCATCTGTAATTTTGCATAATTTCCATTGTTTTTCAAATTTCCATAATATCTCCCCAATTATTTACTTAATGTGCACTGTTAGTGATGATCCTTTTTTCAGAAATAAGTTTAACTTTTTTTCTTTTCTACACATAATCTTTTCTCTTTTATTTTTCAATCTTGTATATTTAATAATTTATTTATTCATACTTTTGTAATCTGGATTCATACAATCAACATATTTACTAAATATTTTTCATATTAAGCATGTTACTCACTAAAATTAAGAGATATAAGTTTAGCAAAGAAGCATTTACTTAAAATACCAACTAGTCTGGTACAATAATATAATATAAATTCACATAGAATACTATTATCATTGAAATTAATATTTTTAACAATATTAAACAAATCTACTAATTAGGGTACTTATTATATTATGATTCTCTGAAATTTTTCCTCAAAGCAAAAATTATACAAATAGTTATTGATTAAAGAATACAATGTATATATAATAAATAATATACAAATATTCTCTGAGGAAGAAGTTATAGAGATTTAGTATTTGGTAATATATTTTATTTTGTTTAGTTAACAAAGAAAATGTTATATTCAAATGCTTTTTAAGAAATATTTTATATTTATTATATTTAATTATAATTAAATATATAATTAATAAATTATCTTCTCGTAATATATTAAATAATGATTTTCTTTATAAAATAAATTACATTTTAAATGTAATAAAATTAATATATATATTTTATATTAAACAATAGTATAGGAATGAGTATATAAGTGGTAGTGTAGAAGTAGCTTGGATAAATAAACAAAATGAGGGAGAATAGATTATGAAGACTTGGTAGTATTAAGGAGGGAAGAGACTGAGGTAGTAATATTTATAAAAGAAATGTGTGTTGATGGATAGAGAGGAGAGAGGAAGACTGAAAAAAAGGTAGGGGGATGTGATGTGAGTGATATGAGAAAGGAAGTGATATGAGGTAAATGAAGAAGATTCGGGAGATAGAGTTAAGTGGCAGTGTAGGACCAGGGTGGCCGACCTCAAATAGTTGGGAGAGAATGCAACGGAGAAGAAAGAGATTAAACAATATTATACAGAAATTAATAGAGATATACACTTACATATTAAAGATTATAACAGAATATACTATGTAATACCTGTGTTAAAATGTTAATACATTTCAACTTAAAGTTTTTGATATGTATTCAACATTCTTCAATATATCATGGTAACAAAATATATATTATATTATGCATGCGTGGTAAATGATTACAAAAATACATAAATACCGTATTACAATGTAACAAATAATATACCAACAATAAATGTGCAGAAAAATGTAAAATGTATATATATAAAAAAAAATAATAATTATAAAAAGTTAATAAATAATGGCACGAATCTACTCTCAGATACCCCAAACAAGAAACAAAAATATAAGCAATGTATGAAGAACTGCCTATATTATAGATAATAATGCATATAGGTAGAATATTGGAAATTGTATTTCCATATTTGATGATTGTGTCTTGTGATCAGTTTACATATCTTATTAAAACTAAAAATATTTCCAAATTTATATTTCTCATAAACTAATGAATTTCCTATTAATTGATTTAGAATTAGAAGGAAATGACTTACCTACTGTGTGCTCTTTTTGACTTTCATTCAATAATAAAAACTTGTATCTATTTTAACTTTGATAACTTTCAAAATATAAAAATAGGTACTTTATTAAACCAAAAAAATAGGTACCTATCTACTAAAACTTTGGGAATATTTATTTTTAATTTTAGATTTATTTGTAAAAACCGAGGTTAAAAGAAGGAGACAAACTATTAATTTTCCGAGTTGATATCTCTGGTATTCGTGTTGAGGTTTGTATTTTTTAACTAACTTTTTATTATAATACAAGATTTATTCTGTATAACAACCACGATTAAAGATAGACTAGTTTATCTTTAATCATGATAACAACCATACTATCATTGGTTAAAATGTAAATATTATAATACGAATTATGAGTACCTAACTATATAGATTATACACATCTCGTTAAATAATAATAAAATATTGTGTCTACATAATTTTTTTTTATCTCAAATCGCGGTTGGTATTTATTATCTAATGTGAAATTACTATAGATAAAAAAAATGTCATGAAATAAAATATTTAACTACGTTAATGGCCGCTTGGGTGCTAGGTGTATTTCTCACATGAATTAATCAGTGATACACTTAATGTTCGTTGAGTAATCTATATATCTTAAATCGTGGGCCTATCCAATAATAACACGTATACACAAATACAACGATTTACCGTTAGGATTCACATGGGTTTGTCATTGGTTTTATATCGAATTTTTAAAGTTTAACCACAGAATAGACTGTTATTGAATTAACTATTTTATTGAAATTAAAATATATACACATTATTAAATATTTTAACATTTTTGAACTATAGATTCAGCATAAATGCTTGTATGTTGATGTGTAACAAAATTATGCAACTAGATTTTCATTTCAATTTTCAAACCCAACGATGTTGTTAACGTGGAGGTAGCGACAGACTACCTCCACAAACGATCGAATGGTCTATCGAGTAATAGTAATACCATGACAAAAAATGTTTATTATTTTGTCATGAATAATACCATTATAATTTATAATCAATGGGGGTTATTGACAGTTGTCCGACCGTTGATAAGGTGTTGAAATGATAAGGTGTCCAACATCAAAAAATTATTGCCAACCGTCGCCAAGTAAATTCCATGTATCAGAATATAAATACTTATGATAAAAGTTATACAATATTGATAAAAATTATATTATAATATTATATAATAATAACATATGTATAATTATACCTATAGGCTATATTATATAATATAAAAAAGTAATAGCAAAAAATGAACTTTTCTATTCTATATGCTAATAAGTAAGTTATATTATTCATATATTAGAATAAGATAAGTACATTTTGACATATAAACGACTTTGTTTCTTTAAAAACTCTATTACATATTACTCTATTACTCCATTAACAACTATTTGTTGGAATAATCTTGTTAATATATTATTAGTGTTGTTTAATCTTTATATTAATAATCTTGTTTAAATATTAATTAAGAATATTAATACAATCATAACACTTGGAGACACTTTCTTTTACTATAGAAGAAAATCAACTAGAATATATTCGTTTGTAGCTTATTAAATGAAATATACCAAATTATACTGTTTTTACACTTGGTTACTTCTTACATGATATCTTTGATGCTTTTACTGCAGTCACGACTATCTTAGCCGCAACTTTAGGATTTTTATTAATTGTTTTCTCTGTCAAAATAGTATTTACATATGATATTATTTACACTCACATTACAAAATAAACTTCATGTCATAACATATGTTAAGACATTTTATCTAAAAATTAACAATTGACGTTTATAATGTTTGACATTAGTTACGAATTTGCTTTAAGAGGACGCCATACACTTGTTTTTAATATAGGCAATTTTTAAGACTTTAGGAAAATGAAGACCCAACAAATAAGTTATAAAGTGATTTTAGAGTTAAAATACCTATTATAAAGTTGACAAAAGACAACATTTTGGAGTATATTGTACGTGTGGCATTCTCTTAAATTGTATTCGCATCCAGAGAGAACCCCGTGGAGGTTGTCAAACTTTCTTTGCACCCCTGATCAGGTGCTCTATCTATTTCAGAGACCAACTGATCATTCTGTTCGACAACTTATGAAGGGCTCCACCTATTACAGGGACCACTTCATTATAAGGTGTTGCAACTTATCAGAGACTACCTTACTAGAATTCTTATTTATGAAGTGCTCTACCTATTACAGGGACCACTTCATTATAGATGTTGCAATTTATCAGGGGCTACCTTACTAGAATTATTATTTATGAAGTGCCCTACCTATTACAGGGACCACTCGACTTGAAAATGTAAAATTATGATACAAATTATTGTAAACTTATTAGAAAATAATAAGTATGTCAGATATATATGGTGTGTTTAAGCCATAGAAGGTTAAGCTAAGTATAAAATATAAAAATAATTCAAATCAAGGGTCAAAATAATGAAAAATTAAAAAATTGGTCCAAAATTTTAATGAAATAAAAAAATAAATGAATGGAAAAACTATATATGGGCTTCGTTCAGAAGAATTTCTTCTTCATCTGTAAATTAATGTGAATCATCAATTAATTATGTATTTATTTATTTCGTAATTATGTTACAGTAATAAAAAACTCACCAGGATGAGGACCAATCTCTTGCGCTATATAGCCATCTACTCGATGCCCTGCTCACCTTAAAAATGTTAGTAAGCCATCAGCATGTCTATCATTTCTTAACTCATTCAAAAAAATTCGAATCGCCTCTGTGTTTTGTAAACGGGCAGAAGTGTGTCCACGTCGAATCTGTAAATGTAAAGTAAATATTATTTTGAATACTATATTTATGTTTAATTCTGATACTTACATTTAAATTTTGTATTACGTGTCGAAATTCAATATAATATTGATTTTCTAAAAATAATAATTGATCTGTAAATATGATAAGTTAAAAAATTAACAATCATAATAATTAATAATTTCCTAGCCATTTAAAGATTATATAAGTAGTTTTGTCATTATATTTAAAAACAATAGTAAACAAACTAATGTTTTAAATCTTACTTAGAAATTCCCAAATATTTGGATGAGGCTTTATCAGTCTCAATAAAGAGGTATGATAGCTTTCTATGTAGTTATTAGTTCGTATCTCTTGATTATATACTGTAACTCTTTCCGGACCCACTGTTATAAACCAATAATTCCATATATAATCAATTAAAAATTGATTAAGTTGTATAGCT
>JAIPRL010007536.1:0-23157 GCA_025469235.1 Pemphigus obesinymphae
TGGCGAGTGATATCAGAAGATGGGAGTAAGTGAAGAAGATGCGGGAGATAGAGTTAATTGGAAGTGTAGGACCAGGGTGGCCGACCCCAAATAGTTGGGAGAGAAGGCAAAGGAGAAGAAGAAGATATATTTTTTCAACAGATTATAAAATATAACATATTAAAATATGTTATATTTTATAAAACGAGCACATGGAGAAAAATAACACATATAACTCGTAGTAAACATATAGTATAGATGATATTGCAGTAATTTATTTTTTAGGTCAAAATTTCCATCATATATTGTATACAATGTACCTATACAAAATGGATGTAATTTAATTTTAAAAATTATGTCATTTTAGTACAGTCGGAAGAATAAGAGGACTTTGTTCACATATGAGGCCAAACACATTTTGAGGCACTCACCATCATTTTTTTTTTATTATTATGATTTTAAATTAAAGATGTAATTATAATTAAATGTTAATTTTTCGATAAAATTGGTTTAACATTCACATTAACATTCCAAAATACCCAGACGCCATATCCTTTGAAAAACCTCTTTATCACGCCACTATAAGTATACAGTGACAAAAAAAAAAAAATAAACAATTTATTTATATAATTTTATACATCATAATAACAATATTTATAGTGTTTACAAATAATAATTTTCATTAACTTTTATTTTTTAAAACAAATAAAACCAATATGGAATATACACTGTATATTCTTCGTTTCACTCAGAATCTAATATAACACATAATTATAGTAACATGATAAATATAATTTATTCACATAATATTTATGTATAATAATAATAATATTTTGCTTATAAAATTATAATTTTAATTTAACACAAGATTTTATATTGCATTCAACAAAGTTAGGTATTCATTAAATTGTTTTTTTTTGTTTCATCATAATATGTATTTTTATTAATATTATTTATTTTTATCATGCTCGTGAAATATTATTTGAAATATATACCTATGGTACTTATATATCTATTTAATTATATTTAAAAACAAACGAAACGGACATTGTAAAAAAAAAAAAAAAAATACTATAGTATTGTATATTATATATTTCACCTACATTTTTGAATATGGGTGTGACTGTTGCATATATGTAGTATACTTATATAACAACAAATAAAATAGAAACGATAATTCTTTTCGTAAATAATTATATACTCGTATTTCCAAATATCTGTAGTATTTTTTAAAAAAAAAAAGGTTTATAGGCTGTTCAACATTGTTCTTACTCTTGCAATAATTCCAATAAAGAGGTCATTCCAGTATAAAATAAACTGCATATAATACAATTCATTTTTATACCTATTTCCAATACAATGGGTTAGCGAGTGATTTTACACTAAAAGACATATCAAGTTTTTAAAATTGTTGAGATGTTTATCTATGTGTGTAATATATGAGTCGCTTTTTTGATATGTAAATATTCATTCCATTTTCCAATAATTAAAGCTAATAAATAATAAAATATCAAAAAATATGTTCCTACATATAATATAGATTATAAACACAATCATAAATAAATTTCTCCTTTTTCATTACAATTATTTTCAAGTCTTTATTATATCAGTATAAAATAACTAGGTTATTTGCTATTTTGGACTAATATCCCTGTTTATGTCAACGCTTGCATCGTGGAGGACAAAAAACACTATACTTAGATATATATATATATATTTGAATTAAAAAGAACCGTTCAATATGATTACGAGTAAAAAAAAAAAAAAAAAAAACCCCGGGAAATAGGATAACTGTATGGAGAAACTAATATAGACGGAGTACTCAGGACCAGTAGGCTAGGTTGGGCCGGTCATATCTGGCGGTCAGAAGGTCCCATTGGTTTGGCCACAAGATGGAAACTGGATACACAATGACCAAGAGGATGGACCTAGGCGACGATGGATTACACAAAGGTCTATCACTGTTAGGAGTAGAAAATAGAGAGCAATTAGCGAATGACAAGGAAAGATGGAGGCAATTGGTAGTTGCGGTAATTGGGTACTAATTATCGGTAGGAAGTCAAGAAGAAGAAGAAGAAGAAGAAGAAGAAGAAAAAACAATGATTACAATATATTATATGAGTATTTGTGGTCATTTTTAATTATTATATTATAAATCCGAAATCACAATATTATACGTATACGCAAAATAAAAGCGTATAAATATTGTGACTTTGGGCTTATAATATAATAATTAATGATTGCGTTACTTAATGAAAAAATGAACTTATATATGTATTTGGAGACATATTATTTTGAGCATATTTTTATAATATAATATGCATCTTTAAGTCATTATAAACATCTTTATACAGCATCTGTATACTTTGAAAAGATAACGTAAAAAACATTGAAGTTTTATATATTATAAGTTTACATTTTATGTACAATAAGTTTGAATTGTCAAATAAATATCGGAAAAATAGAATATACATTGCACGTGATGTGTACTCTGGACGTTACTTGGCTATTATAGCAGCTGGAGTTTTATGAATTACATACATTTTTTAAATTTAACCAATGTTTTATAATCTTAAATTAAAATTGAAAAGATCATCGTATTCCTTAATTATTAATTCTAAGTGAAGATGTTTTAATAATTTTTTTGCGCGATTTATAGATAAAATAATAATATTTCAATATTTCAATATGCCTGGAAAAATGTATTTATTTTGTACATATAGTCATACTTATATTTATTTCATTCTATTCCGGATCAAAAACAAAAATCTATAACTAATGTATTAATGTATATTTTAAAATATTAGGTATACTACTCATAATCATAATTTTGGATTATATTGAAAGTACTTATTAGTTTTTAAACGAATATTGTGTGTTTTTATTTTCGTCTAGAATCACTTTATTGGGTAGAAAAAATGCTTCAAAAGTTTCACGTAATCCAATCTATATAGGTTAGAAGTTGGACATGTATGATACTTTAAAGAAGTTGTTTTTGGAATGTACCTAGGATAACTCTATAGAAAATAGTGAATAAATTGCAAACATTTTCGGTACACCCATAGTATTACACAATTGTCATACTTTTTGGAAAAATTAAATTTGATTATTGAATTTTAAAAATATAATAAATCGTAATACTTAAATTTTTTACCAATTATTCATATACCAGAGTTATAAAGACGATTCTCTCCCCCTCTTCTTTTACACGTTGAATAATTAAAATATATTATTTTATAAAGTTTTTAATTTTTAATTCAATGACTTATTAAACAATAATAAATACTTTATGTATAAATCAATAAATTCGTATATATTATTTGTTTATTATATATAATAAATTTAAGCCAAGAGCATTATAAAAAACAAATAAAAGAGTTGTTTTGAAAATTAGTTTATTTTATTACAAATTTTGACTAAAAGTAATCGTCAGGTGTTAAACAAAGTACAAAAAAACAACTGTTTATACAAAATTTCTCCATGATTAGTTGAACTACTCAGTAACTTATGGTATACCTACTATCATGGTTAACCATGTGTACCAAAATTATAAACTTGGATATCACAAAGTTCAACCATATTAAACTTGGTCCCGTGTGGTTATTGTTATAAATTCTCAAAAAGACCAATTATAATGAGAATTTTACACGAGCAAATGGTATAATATAAAGTAAAAGAAAATAGTTCACGAATAAGTAGAGAAAAATACAATTTTTACAATAAAATATACATCGGTAATATCATAATAAGCGAATAGCAAAGTAATTATAGTATATACATATTATACATATATGTTATTTTCATTACCTATATAATATGTTATGTTGATACAAATTATTATTTCTTAAATCAGTTTGTATACTTAAAATGTTATTAAATTTATTCTTTTTAACTATTTTATAAATAATGTGTATATAGTTTATCCAAAACCGAATTTATATAAATATTATTTTGCGTATTAAATATTTTTAAGTCTTCATAAATATTAAAAAGTACCTAATGTAATTACTTTCTTAAACATGATTAACAAAATTTCAATTTGGATACATTTTTTTTTAATCATATTTTAGATAGATAAGCAGTTTTTATATTTAGTTTTAAAGTTTCTATTAGTTTTAACAATCTAAAAATTATTACAACCACATTTTATTTTGTAAATATTAGAAGAATTAAACTCATTGAAATTTGTAGTTATTATTTCGAAACTATTGTATTTCATTATTTGTTATTTATTTGTTTAATTAAACATTATGAGTATTAAATGCAATTTTCATATTATTTTCATTATTATTATTATTATAAATTGTAGGGAATTTTTCTGATAATATACTTTGAAATTTTATTCTTCAATAATTGACAATATTATATTATTGTAAGTTTTAAAACATGTTCCATAATACTTTAATTTTTCACCAATTACTATTATGATATATTATCATTATTCAAATGGCTCTCTTCTCCTCTTCTTTCTCGGGTTAAACATTGATATTTTGATAATTTTTCAATTTTTTATTTGATGACTTATTGTTATTGTTCAAAAAATTGAAAAGACTAGCTGTAAACACAATACAATTAGAATGGTGCAATAGATAAATACATTTCATAATTCATATTTCATACCAAAGAGTAATTTCGTGAAAACATTGGTGTTCCTACCCCAGGGGTGTAATTTCATTTTATTTTAAGTTCTGCCAAATTCTAAACAGAATTATACCTGACTAATAAATACGGAAATAATTTTTTATGGGTTCAGTATATACAATTGTTTTTCTAAGGAAATTTCAATTACTCTGCAGAGTATATAAATACAGCATGTTAATGTAAGCAAAATTTTTGACATATTAACATTCTCAATTTGAGTATGAATAACATATGCATTTCTTAAAATAAATACTTCACAAACAATTAAAAACATTCCATTTTGTAGAATATTTTTTAGTTTTTTTTTTTTTTTAAAAAAAATATCACTAAAAGTCTTTAAAATATATACTGTATAATTGGTTGTTATAATAAGCATTACAATGATATAATTGTCGTTCCTTAGTCAATATGAAATATTATACATATATAGGACATAAGTAATATTATAGGTACATATTTTAAATATAATTAAATTTTCAAGTAACATATATTCTTATACAAAGTGGATAATTATAAATTATTAATAAATTCAAATTGTATTTAATGTTAAAAATAACACTAATAAAATTTAGGAACGAGTGGGTAGTGCGGAGACTCTGTAGATGATACTGCGGTATAAATTATAAATATCTACTTAAGATAAATTAATGTTGTATAGCATAAATAAATTATAATGTGTTTAAAACATCAAAGCGCGAAAGTATCGTTTTCCTTGGAGTATATTTAATCGGGATGTTTTGATGTAAATATCAGTGGACTCTAGAAAAATATAGGTATTTTAATTCCTGCATGGTGAATTAGTATTACCTACATTATACATGTATAAATCATGCACGATTGTCAAAAATAAAAAAAATAATATTAAGCGGGAACTACAATCGTTTCCATATTGCATAATTAAAAAATCGAGAAAATGTTTTATTAATTTAATTATAATTTTTAGGTATTTGTTGTTAGTTAAGTTAATGAGGAATATAGTGGTTTATTACTGTTATATTCATAGGAGAATATAGACGAAAACATTTTTCGCGGGGTCTATATTTTTTTATATAATTTTTTTTTTGTTGAGGTTTAAGACCCCCAGCATCCATTTATTTTCACTAGTAATTAAATCTTTGCACAGTGGCATATCTAACGGGGAATCAACAACAAAATCTTTTGGACACGTCTTGTCTAAAAGATCTATCCATAAAAAATGTTGTAAAATTGTGCAAGACAAAAAACTGGCTAATCGTGTCATAATGTATACAGAATAAAATTTTACGATGCATTGAAAACAATTTTGGTAAAATATAACTAAATATTTATTTAATTCGTCAATTTTAAACCACCTAGGTATATAATCTGACAGCTAACGATAAAACATATTTTGATCGTATATTATAATGTACCTATTTCATAAACAGAGGAAGTTAGGTTAATTATTATATCTACTTACGAGTACCTACTACAATCGTTCGTGGATACTTTTATGATCATCATATATATATATATATATTACCATCATCAAACTATTTCTAAAATATGATAAACACAAGTTAACAGTAACCATGTATCATTTGTAAATTTAAAAGTTATATGATATAATATTTATAGAAATATAGAAAAAACTACTTATGGGCCCTTATCTTTAGAGATTCATGAAAATATGTTGAAAAATTTACAGTAAAATAATTACTTTTGATGGGAAATATAACAATTAATATCTGGCTGGATCTTTTTCTTTAAATCCTTAAAAAATGTGCTATAAAAATATTTTTAACGTTTTTACTTCAAACTAGAACCCAATAATATTGGATTTGGGTTTTTGTTATCAGTGTTGTTTTAAATCATTATTGCTACGTAAAATGTTAAACATTGTATCAATACGAAAGTAATTAAAAGTCAAAAACTCACAAAATTAAGTTCAAAACTAAGATTTAAAAAATAATAATATCTTTTTACTCCGATAATAATTTTCATTTTAATAATTAACTGTAGATTTGATTCAAAATATTGTAAAAGCTTCGAAAAGGACATTTAATTATATACTATTAAAGCAATAAAAATGTGGTTAATGTTTTAAATTGAGCCGTTTTTGATTTTTTACAGACAAATAACGGTAATTTTTTGCGCATCAACAAGTGTTTTTATTTGTTATACACAAAAAGATATATTGCCTGTTTACAAAAATAAAATGTATCTATACATATATTTAAAATAAACTAGGTATACAACGTTTTAAGTGTAACTGTTTATCAATTTTACAAAAGTGAAAACGCGTTTAAAATTTACATTTGTCAAATTACTTGCACTAATACATTTGTTTTTAAATGGTTCTACTTTACAGCTCGAAAAACACACTCAAAATCATGTTAATTTTGTTAATATTCGTATTTTAAATTTGATAAATGTAAAATATATTTTCAACAACTGTATTTATACGTAGGTATTATGGTTTTTACTTACTTTAAGATAATAATTTTGATGAACTTTGGTCATGATTACTTATGCCCTTCCTGTACCCGTGGGGTTGAAAAATAGCCAAAATGGGTAGTTTTATTGTTTTTTGAATTCAACCAAAAGAATATACTGCATAAAAATGTATTGAACTTTAATAGTTTAATTATAGAACATAATATTTTCCATAAAAATGCAAATGCACACATTCTTGTAAGTCTATAATTTTCCATGAAAATAATAAGGTATAAAAAAAAAAAAATATTTATGTGTATATATATATATATATATAGGTAGTAATCGATTTGTAGCGCACGAGACTTAATGAATACGTTTAAAATATATATTATAACATTAAATAAACCTATACTTAATATTTTTTTACAATATTAGACACTTTAACTAAATAGGTACGTTTATTAAGTTTATTACTTATTATGTTTGAAAAAGAATACGTTTGAAAATGTAAATTTCTCGTGTTTCATTTTTTTAATTTATTTTGTACACCGATAAAACAAAGTCTCATTAGCTCAGACAAACGTTTACGAGTTGTTTATACGTGCGATAAAAAAATATACCTAATAGCAGTTTTAATTTATTCAATTTTTTAATTAATTTCATCATATTCAACGAATAAACTTAAATGAATACGTTTATTGTAATGTCAAACCATATACCTACAGATAATATTTACCTATCAAATAATATCTATGGGTACGTAGCTGACCTATTATATATTACCCGTATCAATAATCACGATGAAAATATAATCTGCGACGGTAGGATAAAAATATTTTCGAAGTCTGGTTTGTTTTCATTTGAAACTATAATATCTATATATTATATGTATATTACATATTGTATACGTATTTTATGCATAATATATGTTGATAACGCAAGTGATAATAATATACCTGCCGATATTTCATCTAAACGAAGTAGGTACCTATAATACTCGTCTGTTGTATTATATTAGGTACATTTTTTACATAAATTTCGACAAATTCGCAAAAAGTAGTTTGATATCAAGAACATTAAATTTATTAGAAAAAAAAAAAAAAAAAACAATTACGCACAAACATATTATATACAAACGTATATATTTTATAAAAAAAAAAAAAAAAAAAAACTTCAAATTTCAAGAGAAATTATAATATGTTTATATTATGTGCACAACATACTAACCTTGTAGAATAATGCGTTTGTTCAACTGCATTAGTGTGCAACCGGAATATATGTGATCGGTTGCCGGATTAAAATATTCGTTTTCAGTGCAACGATTCGATAGCCGCAAAACTCACCGACACACGAGGCTATAAACAAGTGATTCTTCAGGGTCCAAGTCGCGCGCCACCTACTTACGTCAACTATATTTAAACGCCCTCCTCGTTTTTGCCTCGTGGCCCTCTCGTTTTTATTTCCAAAAACGGACGGCCATATAACTACAACCATGTTACGTATGCTTTCAAGCGTTTTATTTATTTATTTATTATATATTTAAATTTAAAAATTCAACACTTTTATCAAAAAAAAAAAAATAAATAAATAAATAAATAAAAATTAGGTATAGGTATATAATATATATTATATATTTGTGTCTACTATATTGTTGCAAGATGGACCGCAATATCAACACACAAAAACCATTACCGCAATATTAGTCGAATTATGAAAATAAAAGTTTAATGATAAATTGACGAATTTCCGGAAATCAAGGCCAAAATGGTAGATATTTATAAACCTATATAAATAATCGCAGTCTATGATTATTATTATAGTTATTATATATATTTTACAATGGAAAAACTAGTAAAAGTTTCAAAATTCTATAAAAAATACATATTCAGAAATAAAATTTAAAAATCTTCTCCTAAATCCAATTTCGTTAAGCACGTCTTAGAATTTAATCATATTAAATAACCAAAAAAATACGTTAGTACATAAATCGCTTTTTTTAATATATCTAAATGTTACTATAGTCATTGTATAATAAATATTTGTTTCTTATTAATAAATAAATTAGTGTATTCTATGTACTATGTTTATTAATTTTCAAATTTTTCAAATTTTTTTTTATTATTAATTTTAGAACCTGATCAGGGCAGTCCCTGATTCCCTGATGATTGAGTCCAAAGATTTTTGGGAAGTGAAAATGTGAAAAAAATAATATAATACTTCTCTAAACATAAAATAATCAACTATTTTTTTCTATTTTGCCGACTAAAATCCTATTAATTTATAGTTTTCCGACTTAAAATTACGAAAACTACTTCATTGCTGCATAATCTGCATAATTTCCCGACAAAATTCCAAGATACTTAATTTAAAACGTGAATAAGTAAAAAAAAAAAAAAAAAAATGCCATAGAATTTTTCTACTATTTGCCGACTGCTTTCCGAAGTTGAGGGTGTCTCACACCTCGGGACGGCCTGAACCTGATAATTACTTACAGTCGAAACTAGTTGTTACCTATAATCTTTTTTGGTTATTCTGGGTACATTTAAATTTTTATATATTACTTTTTTTTATAATATATATTAATTTTACTTAGTTATATATATATATATATTGTTATATTTTATAATATATATTTATTTTTATTATTATAGTTGTACATATTACACAATATGTTAAAGTTGATCGCAATGACTCTATTTTTTCACAAAAAACACAACCAACTGAAATAATATTACCTACCTACCTATATGTAAATAAATAAGAAAAAACGATATTTTTTAAATTTAGTTTTAGATTCTAAGTGCGGGATATAACGATGTTTATTTTGATTTTTTCTATATGATCAGAGCAATTTTTTGGGCCGAAGGAGTCAAGTAGAAAATTTGGGGTAAAGACGATTTTCGATAATAAATTCATTCTAGTTGGTACATTAGTAATTTTCGATTTTCTCAGTAATTTCCTTAAGCGTAAAGAAAAATTACGTTGTATATGGTGTATGCAGTGTGATTTATGTATACCAACGTAAATATATATGTATGTTTATATATATGTATGTTTATATATATGTATGTTTATATATATATATATAGATGTTTTTGAATGTAAATTCTTTCAAATTACACTGAAGAGGATAAGCGAAGTGCATTCACCCAGGTTAGGCATTTAACATTCGGCGAGCGAGGTACTTTCACCCCTACTGACCGAACTATATTTTTATTATTATTATATTGTAATCTGACGATAGTTATTATTATGATAATTTAAAATTTAAATACTACCACTTTGAGCACTTATTAATTAATTTATGATTTTTAATTTTAATTGGTTATAAAATGTTTTTAAAACGTTTTTAATATTATATAAAACTCATGCTTAGTATATTAACACCATATCACTTGAACAGTTTGATTAGTTGATTTAAATTTAGTTGAAAAATTATTTATTTTAATAATTATTAATAAGCAATATAATCGACGAAATACAATATACATTTATTTATATCGATAAAGTATAAAAAATTACTAGGTATATTAAGTACAAATAATTAGATACATTATAAAAGTATAAATATAATAAATAAAAAAAAGTTACCTATTAAAAATATTTCATAAATAGGTACTAATAATGTTTCTAAAGTATTTTTCATTTCTAAGGTAATAAAAAGTACTTTAACTCAAATAATGTTCTATATTTTATATATAAAAAGTTTATATATAAACAAATAAATAATATGTTATTATATATATACCTAATAAAAACCAAGAATTTTATGAAAACAACAAATAAAAGTAAAAAGAGTTATGAAAATTATTCTACTTGTTTGAATAAAAAAAGAAAAAAATATATTACGATTACCTACACGGAGAAAAATATAGTTTTTACAATAGAAGACATAGAATATAAATTATAATGATAAAAATAATAGCCAAGGAATTGTGTAAAATTCTATGAATTTCTTTCACTATTTAGTGGCGGTATACTTCCACTAGAAGATAAACATACATTTTTATCAGGTGAAGCTGGTTAGGGAAGCTAGTTAGATAATAAATCACGAAAATATAGGCTATTACACAATTTCTTGGCTGTTGGTTTATCATTATATTCTAAGTCTTTCATTGTAAAATTTTTTTTCTTTATGTATTTATGATATTTTTTCATTAACTCTATTTGGTATATTTTTGTACTTATTTCAATACCGGACGATGAATTTTAGCCGAAACCGGTAGTAAAATAAACTAAATTGCATAACAAGACTTTTGTTTGTTTTTTATAATGTTCTTGGTTTTTGTTTATTATATATATATAACATAAATACATATTTATTTATTTTTACTTAGGTATTAATTAAATTAATTTTATCTTTTATTATTATAATTCCTATATTACATCATCTTGTGTAATATTATTTATATATTATACATAATATAGACGTGAGTATATATTTTAAAATATGAGGTTGAAATCAAAAATACTCTAAAATTAAATATAAAATAATAGATAAATACAGTCCTTGTAGAAAAAAAAAAAATTATTAACATAAAAATAATAATTCATTAACTGAGTCAATGTTATTATTGTCGTCTGTGTTGTTTTTAAATTGTTCGATTAGTTTAAATAAACTTAATATTATAACACTCAGCACAACAGATTGGTAAATTCTCTATGTATTGAAAAGTTCTTATAAAGTCTTTAAAATCAAAATTCTGATTTATTTTGTATTCAAAGTTAATATTACAAAAAAATCAATGTGATCTCGAATGGAGCATCTATTTCAAATAATGTAACTCCAGAAATTGCAAGTGATTTGTTATAGACTTTCTTAGCTATATGTTTTGAAATTTTCGTTCAAGTTTCAATTGAATTTGTTACATTATATATTATATGCATGCGAGTGATACAAGTATTATATTTGGTATTTTTTAAAAAAAATTGATTTTTCGTTATTTAAAATGAAAATTTAACTATACTGTGTTGTTATGTATCTTTAACGAAAGTTTTTGAACTTCGATATTATTTATCATTATTTAAAAAATGATTTCCAAAATCTGTTTGATTTGCCATGTATTGATAAAATGTCAAGATCAATACAATTCATGACACTATATTGAGTGTTCACACAAAACTACCGATAATAAAGCGAATATTATAATTTTATAATTTATTAATGTATTTATCTGAATTCGTATTTTATCAAAGATGTTAATTTTACATATTTAGTGATTTATAAAATATCTGTATAATGTAATATGCGATTTAAACGTTGCGTATATATTTAAATTCGGAGAAGTTATTTTTCGAATTTATTTATTACGTAATCAATTTTAATACAATTTAACAAGATAAGAAATACAGCATTAATCATATTATGTAGATGTGTATTTGAAGCTCATTTTCTAAATAAGTTATTTATTTTTTATGATTGTATATATTCTTTTAAATAGTAACTAATATTTTTGAAAAAAATTCTGATGCAGATGATGTATTGTATAAATATTTATCCTCCAACAAGCAATTTATACAAATTGTTCAAAAAGGCATATATAATTTAATGTTCTCTTTTTCTTCGGAAGACCCAAATACTATACCATTAATGTTAAAATATTTAAATGGCTATAACTTATAAATCTCTTATTAAAAAAAAAAAAAAAAAAAAAAAAAATAATTTCATCAAATATTTGTATTGATTTTTTTAGAATGATTACAGAATAAAAGTTTTCATTCAAAAATAATAAGATTTATGAAAAGTATTAAGAAGTAAGACAATTTTGTATAGTATTATGCATATATTATTGTTTTATTATACATTGTTTTCAAATTCCGATAACTAATATAAAATGTGTTGGAAATTATTTTACTTTTTTTTCTGTAATAAAACGGTTTTATATAAATAGGTAATCCTATTTAAAATCCCCCCGAATTGCCGTGAAACACCACATCGAGTAAGTAACAGGTTAATTTAAAAATTACCGTTTAGATGTAAGACCTGGACCAAGGGCGTAGTCAAAGAGGGGTATAGGGATTAATCCCCCCTATGAGAAATTAGTTTAGCAAATATTTGTTTTAAAAACACGATTCTAAATAATAAGAAGAAACAATGTTTGTCTGTGTAAATTTTTATATTTGTAAATTACTTTATCTCGGTTAGATGATTTATCATTTCAAATATTTGTCAATCTCAATATATTACAGTATTGTTAACCTTATTAGATAACACTCACAGAATAATACAAAGTGATATCGATACATTAAGAAAAAAGTATAATCATAAATTTGATTTTATAACGGATTTAATGACATTGATTGATATTTGATGATAATATTATCAATGTTTATTTATTTAACATATGATAATAAGTGATAATACGATAATACTATTATATTCTATGAGTTCGTGGTTTTATTCGTGATTATACAATAATTTTATATAATTACGATTATTGTGCAATTGTATAGTGGAATTCGAAGTAGTCTGTAGAAATGTTTTATTTATTTATTTTCACGCCAGGCGGCAATCGGCAAAATAAGAAAAATAAGACAAAAAATTTAGTTCAAAACACCTAATAGTAAAATAGTAAGTTAAGTAGTAGTAGTTAAGGTACATATATTAAAACCAAAGCTTTAAAAAATATTTTGACGTCATCCGTGAAAAGAACGAATTTAGCCTTGCAAATATTCTGAGAAAAGGAATTTATAAAAATAGAGAACAGTAAAGATACCTTAAGGGAAAACCGTAGATCTGTGAGGCGAGAAGTAGGTAACATTAGCTATATTGACGAATTATTTTCTGCCTGTAACGTATAATTTAAGCCATCCAAGTAATGGGTAACCAATACCGAGATGTTTGAGTTATTATAAAATCAGTGATAATGACGTCTAATTGGTGACCAGATTCAGCGTTTTCAATAACGAACGAGAAGAAGGAAATATCACTAGTTTCCAGTAAAAGTTTAATAATTTATCAGGCCTAAATTCACACTATTCATCGATAAGAACATAATTAATGTTAAGTTTGATGTATCGATAAAAACTGTAGACTCAAATACTTTGGCAATATGAGGAATTATGGATATAGGGTTATAGTTAGTCACATCTGAATTATTACCAGAATTGAAAATGAGCGTCACAAGAACAGATTTTCTATCTTATTCAAATTAATTAAGGCATGTACAATTGTCTAGAGACTGTCTGAATAACAAGAACAATGCGGCACAAATAGACGTATGGCAATAGAAAAGAAAACGTGCAGGAATTGAGTCTGGGGCAGTAGAAGTTTTTGATTTGAAAGCGGAATGCGTGTTAAAAATATCAACAAGAGAGAAAAATAATTAGAAGGAAGATCAAGAACCAAATTAGGGGAATTAAAATAACAAGGATTGTGGAGTGGTAAATTAATAAAAACCGATAAAAAATAGCTTGAGAATAAGTTAGCAGACCCCAAAGGACTATGGAATAAAAGGCCACTAAAATGAACGGAAGCGGATTTAATTTAAGATTTTGGACATATTTCCAATAATTACGGGGTGTATTGAATATTGATCATCATATGAAAGATAATTAGATAAAATTAAAAAAATATAATAAGATAATTAGCTTTGGAGAGATATTTACATTTAGTTCTGAGTTCTGAGAAAACTTTTAAGCCAGACCAGACTTTATGAAAACTAAATGGGCACGCTTCTTTTGAAAAATTGGGTTTTTAATTTCAGGAGAGATCCTAAGTGGAAATTTGGGTTTTTAAAAAAACTTAAAGTAGTGAAAGTTAAAGTTTAAAGTTTAAAGTGAAAACTTAATGCCTTTTAATAATACTTAATTGAAGATTGTAGTCGCATCATTAACGTTATAATTTAAAAAAAGTTGTTACCTGGTCAAAGTGTGAGAGTTAAACGTATTATTGATATCCAAAAGAGGATCAGCCTTCACTAAAGATGAGCTAGAATTATGAACAGTAGAACCACTGGGACTTGAAAAAACTAAGTCTAAAGTGTCCCTATAGAAATTCTTAATAAAATTACATCGATATAAATCAATAAAAGAAAATTAATCACAGATAGTGATAGAAAAAAAACTATATAAGCTTTCAAACCAAACTCATCTGCGACCAAATCAAACCTGGTATGTTATATTCACCACAAAGATGAATATGATAGGAAAAATATATGGAAACTAATCGCACAAATGTATTGGCATGCAACTCAAATGTCTGTCAAGAAGCGTTGAGAGGTAAGTACACTGCGCCGATCAAGAAATTAATATTTTATAAAAATATAAAAACTTGTTCAACCGAATTATAATTGACTAGGATAAGGAAGCATTAATATTGGATTTAGTGGCCGTAAGGGTATCACTACCACGGGAGCAAGAACTGGATTGATATTTCTGTCAAATCTAAACATACGAAATCAAACGAAACCAAGTTCAGAGTCAAGTCTATCAGGCGTAAGCCAGGTTTCAGTCAAAATAATAACACAGGTTAAAATGTTTGAAAATTTTGCCATCAAGTATTGAATTTAGTTCCAAGGCCATCACGTATATTTTGATAATAAGTCTTAAGAAAATTATATTAGCTATGTGGGGATATGGGGCTATAAATTTTTCAGTATTTACATAATTAATATATATACATTACTACTTACCAGGGTGATTGAGGCTAGAACACTTATAAACAAAATCATTGAATTCAATTAAAAAAAAATATATCAAAAAACAACAAGGAATTTCTACGGTTAGAACAATTAAAAAAAAATGAGGCCGATCGTTTGACCGTTGTATGCATCGTCGACTAGTGCCGTCGTATTTTTGGATACATCTTAGTGACAGAAGGGACATCACAGAAGGTTTGACTCATCGCACTATTTCCCACGCTCGATTTCCACATGAGAAGTGCGAAGTAGTTTTAAAGAAGTTTTATCTTTGACTATTCGAAGACCATCACGAATACTGCATTGACTTCTTTAATTAATAGTTTTTTTTTTTTAATTATTAAATAATTTAATAATTGAAAACATATACTCGTATATGTTTTCAATATTGACCCCCCTCCCTTTAATTAAATCGGGGCTATGCCATTGTCTGGGATCCAGCATGTAGTGACCATATTTTGAAAATAAAAAGTGGGACAACAATGAATAAGTTAATCGCGATAATTTTCTAGGTACCAAAATTTTCATAAAACGTTTAAAAACGGGTAAAAAGGCAAAAAAAAAAAAAAGAAAAGAAAAATTTATTCGAAAATTTCCTACAAAAGTCGTAAAATTGCTTAAAAAAAAATAGTAAATAAACAAAAAACGGGACATCACTTCCAGATGTGGGACAAAAAACGTCCTGTTTAAAGTTTGTCGGGATAACGGGACGCAATCCTCAAAAACGGGACGTACGGTCACTCTAATCTAACTAGAGTTTTACTTGAAAAATTCGGGGATCCGACTAGACTAAAAACCATTAAATTCAGTTATCTACTATTGTAGTGTTCAGTATTATTAGATACAAATATATTTACCTGTTTTTTTTAAAAAAATGACGTATAAACTAAAAATTATTAAGGAATTAATAACACTGGTTTATATATGAGTATGACTAAAATACAACGCCAAGTATTATGTGTACATATCTGTTATACTACGCTTTATTATTACAACTATCGGTTTTTGCAAAAATATATCATCATAATATAATATAATGTAAAATAAACCATTTTTCACTTTATTCATTTTGTGTCTATATATAGAGTGTGTCAGTGTATCAGTGTTCTTCCAGACATTATATGAAATATCAATAAGTTAGATACCTATATTCCTTATAATGTGTTATTTTAAAAAATGTTTTCATAAAAAAATTTCTTAAATACCTATTGTATTTTTTTCGCGCAAATAATTTTTATTCAATACTTATGGTAATGCACAAAGAACTTTTTTGACAGACGTCAGTAAACTTTGACACTTTTGCCAAAAGTTCAATTGGTGTTGCATCACAATATTATGTATCTCGAATTCTGCGTATACACTAGATTAACAAATATAATGAGATAATAAAAAAGTAATTTCTATTTATTAAATTAACTTTTTATTTGTTAAGTAAACGATGGATTAGAATAGATATTTTTTACCACTTTGAGTTGCCATACAATTAGGTGAACAGGTATTTAACTGTATAGCCGATACAAACAATTTAAGCATACATTTTATTTTTTAAACGTAGTAGAGGGAAATCAAGCCATAGATAATTATATATGGATTTTGCTTTTGATGTTTTGAAGTTGAGCTGCATCCGAGCGAAGCTTATGAAGTAACAATTTTGAAAAGTGTACAGATTTATGTGAATAAATACATAAATGTATATCCTATAATGATAGTCGAACATAATATTATATCAAACATTTGAACAATGAAATTTAGAACTTGGTCTACCGTAAGTCGGATGCATGGGCGTAGCTAAGATTTTAAGTTTAGGGGTGTTCAAATCAAATCTAAGGGGACTAAACCTCCCTAAATTACGCCAATGGTCGAATGCATGAAAAACCATACAAAGCCCATATTTTATTCCTTATATATTAGTAATAACTGATGAATTTAATATATTATAATTATTTTTAACAGACGTCGATTATTATTTGTCAGTTGTCATATTAAAGATTTTTTTTTAATGTTTTTCTCTCTCCCTTGGTCTATGAAAATAATAAAAGATAAAATGCAAGTAAATGTAAGTACATTTGTACAAGATAATACCAATATATTATATCTACAAAATAGTAAAGATGTAAAAAATAACTATTTTGGACAATTGTTACCATACAGCATAGACTTATATAAGTCTATGCTATACAGTCTACGTCATATATATATATATATATATATAATAATTTAATATTATCAGCTGACGATAATATGTAGTCTAAGGATAAAAGTGTCAGTAAATGTCTGAAAAAAATAAGAACATTTCAGAAAAATCACGTTTTTAATAAATAATAAATATTTTTAGTTTTTCTTTCTTTAAAATATATTTTTTCGAAGAATTTTGTTCTGCGAATAAATCTCTATATTCCTTCTTTCCATCAAAACAACCGAAATATAAGTGCAATATATATCGTCAACAAAATCAATATTTAAAAACTATAGCTTATAATATATACCTATATACTTACGGATAGCTAATCAATATTTTAACGTTTTCACTATATAATATAATACAGTATAGGGCCGGATTGGGATGTGAAAATAATAAGTTGAAAATCTTTTAATGTTGTTAATTATATATATATGTAGGTATTTAAAGTAAGCTTAATAAACTATAAAGTTTGATGTTATTAGAATTATATTTATGACGGGGTTTTTTTATTTCCATAATGTATAAAAAAAATGATTTTTTTCTGAATAATATATTTATATTTTCAAAAAAAAAAAAAAAAAAAATATTAAATTTATTATGTACAGTAGAATTTATCATTTTCTAAGAACTATCTATGTAGGTTTACATCAATAAATTCTATCAAAAAATAATAAATTGAGGTAAAAATAAAAATAAATAAATATATAATATATATTATATTAGAACAATATAGTGAGTGGGTCTACCAGTATTTTGGTTGGTATCCCGTTGGGTCTATCTACCTCGGAATTCTATTTATTTTTAGTAATTTCGTTATATATAAAAAAATAAGTAATGGTTATAAAATCTACCCTAAAATAATGTGTCATACAATAATGCAAAATAATACATATAATAGCGTATTATGATTGTACGGAAAATATAAAACCATTTTTTATTAAACTTTTTAATTGGATTATTCTATATAATATACTATATACACAGTGGTTGAATTGGAAAAAAATAAGTATGGACTCTGCGAGCTAAGTTTGAAATTCAGCATTTCGGGACATATTAGAGAAAAAGTTAGCCGTGGAGGACTTCGTCCCCCACATTCCCTATCAAAAGTTTCACAACCAGGGGACATTTTAAAAACATTTTAAATTATTATATAACATGAATAGAATAGAAAAATAAATTTTTTTTTTTTTTTTTTACATCTACTTTGGGTTACATATTTTCAAGATAGCATAGATTAAGCATTCCTATTTCAAAAGAATTGAACACTTTTCTTTTTAAATGAATAATCGAGAAAGTTATAGATGTAGACCGAAATGTAGTTTTTATATAAATTTTTAATAAATATTTTTATAAATTACTGATACGTGGTGAAAACGTTTTGAAAATTGTATTTTATTAATTACACGTAAATTTATCAGTATTACTGTAAATAATGTACACATTTCAAATCTCTGACATTATTAATTTATAATTTATAACAAAGTTTTGGTATAGATTTCCTGTTCACTTAAAAAAACTACATATAGGTAGTAGGTATATAAGAAAAATCAAAAATTGATTTTTTGAAAGTATCAAGTACAATAAATTTCCTACCAGCTTATACTTCCATTAAACTCCTTTTACCTAAACTAAAATTCGAATAAAAACGACTATACGACAACGAAAAATTAAAAACATAGTGATCAGTGATATAGAACGTAATTAGCCATTCTACTAATAAAATTAAATATAAACAACTACCTACCTAGAATAATAACTGAAGTTTATCGGTGTCGCATTGATTTCGCTAAGATTTCGCCATCATTTTAGGGTTTTCAGGCTATTCACGAATAATTAAGATTAGGTATTCATTACCTATACGATTGATTCCAATATGATTCAATGAAATCAACTATTCAACATTTTATATCGCGATTTTTATCATATTTAAAAAAATGTTAAATAAAAATTAAAACAGATACTGCGTTCTCTGCGTTCCATGATAAGTAAATTAAGAGGTATGCTATTAAAACAGGAAAAAAAAATGAAGAGTTGTTCCATCCATCTGCGTCCCTCTCCAAATTCATCACTGTATATGCATGTATATTATACGTATACATTAGGGTGACAATATTTTACATGAAAAAAAATTAAGTTTCATATTTTTTTTTCCCCACCCTTTTAAAGTGATCCTTTTGCTATTAAATATGTTTTCTGAAATATTCAATACCTCAATCGGTTGATATTTAGAGGTTGCGCATCATCTTTCTTTTACCAAAGTTTTTAGTAGCACTGATATCAAATTTGTCCTTGCATTATCGATAATAACACGCTGACCCAACGTTATTCGTTTAAAGTTTTGCAGTACTCAATGTCATTATGTGTGTTAATTAGTACTAAACTTTATATTGTTATCGTTACTTTGACAATTTATTCGATATTTTACATGAAGATATTTTGACTATTATTACTACAAAAGAGAATAGAGAGTTTCTTCTCGCTCAGAGAGACAAAGGACGACATGGAAATATTGATACTAGACTCTCCAAAAAAGAAGAGCTAAGTAAAGAACGACAGATTGAAAATGAGTTAAGGAAAAAAAGAGATTAAACGGTTAAATGAAGAAGCAAAAATGTCAAAAGTTCATGATCGGAATATTGATTGTGCTTATTTACACTTATTTACTTTATATTATAGCAGTAGTAATAATTATGATGTCTTGTATGTATACTCACTAGCAAAAAGTTATTACAAAACAATAGCCCTAAGACGGTCAATACATTAAAAACAAATAATTTAGTAACTTCTAAAGTCGCATCTGCTTACGGAAGTAAATTACCGAAATGTATGTTCTATCAGCTACAGTGCAATTTTTAGGACATAATATAGGGACATTGCTCTTAATAGATTAGGCTAGCTCGTCAAGAATATCGGGAGAAAATCGCAGACGAAATAAGAACTTAATTTGTTCGAACTATTCCATTTATAGTCTATTAGTACAGAAAATTGCTTCCAGCTTTAACTTCGTAAGATAAAGTTGATAATATCTCTAATGATATATCTTGTAGCTATAGTACCTATCAGGGTATGCTCTTATGAAATTAATTGGTGTGCCAAAAATTCCAAATGGAATGGGAGAAGCATAAACAACTGTAGTGTTTGAGTTACTAGAATAACACAAAGGACAAAAAGAAATACGAAAGTAGAATTATAAAAGATGCAATATTGCCAAACAATTAAAATTACAAAAAAAAAATGTCTTTTTCAAGTTTATCAATGACCAGTTAACGAATTTTCAGCCTACAGATGACAATAAGGAATTGTTACGACTTTATCTTATATTCTTAGGAGATGAAACTGCTAAAGATTTCAACATTTATACACCTGGAGCTTTTCATCGAGCTAGATGGATGTCTATGTTAATTTATAGAATGGAAATCTACTTATTTCAACTTAGTTTTAATTAACTGCTGTATTTTGAATCTAAACGTTTTGTGTTCCAAGTTTACATTAAGTATTGGTATACTTCTCCATGTAGATAATTAGCTCCTTACAACGGTCTAAATCTTTTAAAAGAACTCGATTAAATACAATAAATCAAGTAAAGTTGTAGCCAACGCTATTACTAAAAGCTTTTCATGATATTTAATATTTATAGTACTTGAACGAAGCGCCCATTGGATTATCTTTTTTTTAACAGCATAATTTTTTCTGAAATGAAAATAAATATGGTAAAATTACTGGTTAAAAAAAGAAGCCAACTTATACAGGTGTATTACAGTCGAAATGACTGCAGTTAAAATGATACAATCGTGCGATTTTGTTTCTATAAATGCCTTCAAAATAATTACAGCTTTGGATATACCTCAATACTTTTTAAAACCTTTCCCGAGTGCTTGGGAAAATAACAAAGATTTCATTGACAGCCGTGTAAGGATTCAAGAATTGAAAGTAGTGAGTGAATGATACAGCTGAACGTGGAATTTCATTTTTATGTTTTTTTTCATAATATACCTAAAATGTATTAAATCTTCAAACAAGTTGCGCAACCTATAAGAATTAAAATTTTACGTTGACATTTTTTGTGAACCTTTTTATTAGTAAATGAATATTATAAGTAGGTGGGACCAGTTTTCATCTTTTAAACACCCTGTATAGTGTATATATTATACGTATGCAAAATGATTATTATATTAAAAAACCTAATTAAAAAAAAAAAAAAAAAAAAAAAAAAACAATGAAACAATAATTTTTGTATAGACATCTAGGGGGAATTAAAATGGTAAATTGGTTAGGTAGCAATAAATACTGTTATTTTATAATTTTTCTTTTCATTCTTATTTTATATTACCTAATTATTACATTTCACACACATAATAATTTTAATTTAATAAAAAAAAAATGAAATATTTTTGATTTTCCTTAGACATTTAAAAATGAAAAATAGTTGAATTGTGATATACATTGAAGAGCGTGAGATATTTCTGGAAGCTTGGCTAATTTTAATATTATTTCAATCAAATATAAAAAAGAAACTGCCCACACTGATATAATATTGCGAAGAGTATTTAAAAAGAAAAAAAAATCGATATTGTAGAAGAAGATAATACAAATGATGATATCCAACACCAGATAAAATACAAAATCAAGTAATTTAAGATAACCGGCTAATGTCTGTATAGTGTTGTCAGGAGATTAAAAGATGTCAAATTTCTAGCCTCGGAATACGATACTTAATGAGATATAAGTTGGACCGGAGAGTCCATACTCTGAACACTATTATCCATTATGATTTATAAAATATGCATATTGTCTATTGTCGAATTTAGTGTTTAAAGACAAAATAGCAGTTGATAATCATATAATTATAACTTTATGATTAATGATTATAAATATTATAAATACCAGTGGCGGCTCGTGGGCTTTGAAAGTGGGAGGGCGATTAAAAATTATGAATTTTTGAAGAGCATTAGAATATGATAATAATTATGTACCAATTTAAAAGGCATTTATTAAACCGAAATTAATACCATATACAAAAAAAAAAATAAAATAAAATAAAGCCGGTCAGTAGGGGGTGGAAGCACATCGCTCGTCGGGTGTCAGTATGGGTGCATGCACTTCGCTACTGGGCAGGATACTCTAGGTGGATGTATTGCATTTGAAAGCAATGATAAATCGTTGCATTCAATAAAACGATTCTGAGCGTAGCTTCGGTGTAGTATACATAACTCTTAATATTAATTATATACCTACTCAGTACCTAACCTATATGTTTAACATTACGTTGAAGATAAAATGTAGAAATAAATATGATTTAGTGTGACCTTATACATATTT
>JAIPRL010007537.1:0-23155 GCA_025469235.1 Pemphigus obesinymphae
TTTCAAAATTTTTTGAATTTAGTTAGAGTAACGTATATTTAACGCTGTATAAAATTTTTAGACCTTAAAACCGAAAATTACCCCTTTTAGGACTTAGAAACCTCGAAAACTAAAATGTCTATAAATAACAAATAACCCAAAAATTGCCAAAAAATTAAAAAAAAACTTAATCATCGTAAATATTTGATGTAAATTTCAAGATTTTGAAGTGATTATTTTCGAAATTACGAAGAAATGAAAAATCCCGATTTGACGAAACCGTATATTTGCCGTTTTTACCTCATTTTTTCGTAGTTTTTCCTTATGCATTAAAAAACTATTGAGAAAATTTAATAAATGACCTCTCTAAAGTACTAACTAGATGCAATTTGCTACGGGAAACCGGGTAAGCTTGTAAAGATCGGAGCACTCCTTCCGGTAAAAAAGTGTTTACAGAAAAAAAAAAAAAATAAATAAAAAAATAAACATCATTGTAAAGCCAATAGCTCCCTCGCTACCCTCAGAATCTAAAATGTGACCCAAAAGACTGTTATAATTATAGTGGTATAAATTTACATAATGCAGGTTACAAAATTATTGAATATAATTTTAAACAGATAAAAACCATATGTGAAAGAATTAGTAAGTAAATATGAATGCGGCATTAAGCCAGAAAAATCCATAACTGACCATGTACTCGTATTTATGCTAACATAATTAATAGAAAAACATTACCAGTACTATAAAATATGTATAAAATATTTATTGATTTTAGTCAGATGTATGATTCTATCAAAAGTAAATTACTGTGGAAGTACATGGAAGAATTGGAATACCATCAATGTTGGTCAGAATTGTGAGAATGTGCATTGATGGATTAATATGTGAAGTTTTTAGGGGATATGATTGTGAGTGATATGAGAAATGTGGTGGTAAGTGAAGTATTTGTGGGAGATAGAGTTATGTAGAAATGTAAGACTAGGTTGGATAACCCAAAATATTAGGGAGGGAATGTGAAGGAAAGAAAAATACGTGAATAGTGTAATCATTATAATAGGCATATTATAGTACTGGATCTTATATAATTTATAAAAAAACCATTGATTAGATTATTATTTTACATTTTGTTGAATTAAATGTATTTACATATAAAACATGTGACACACATCTAATCTCCTAGATGGTCAATATAAAGCGTACATTTTTATAATTATTAAATTATTATTTTTATTTTTATATATAATATATATTTATTTATTTATAATTATCTTTTATTTCATGATAATGGATGCCGTTATCAAAAATGCGACTAGAGATAATTGATTTTCTATGTATGAATTATATTGAGAAAAAAAAATTAAATATCTATGGATTAGATAATTCACATTTTTTCAAAAATCAAACTTAAATTTATTTAAGTATAATAACTTAAAATGTGCATTGTTTTGGTATTATTTTAATTATTTTATATCTTTGTGTAATTATGTGAACTGAAAACATTTATTTTTTGTATTATATTTTTATTTTTAGATTGACAAGATTATATTAATACTTAATATCATATTATTTTCTTAAATATTAATATTAATATATATAATATATCATAATTATTGTAACTATTTTGTTAATGTTATTCTAGAAATTATTATGAAGAACATTTTTTGTAAGTGATTTTTCCCAATATAAATATAAAATTATAAATATAAATTAATTGCATAATTTTCATCTCGAGTATATGAGACTAAAATGTATGCTAATATATATATATATATATATATATATATATATATATATATAAAGTATTGTATTTTAGAATTTTTGACGATATTATAAATTAGAACATGCATTTCACTTATCCTGACCGGTTCTATATAATAAGTTAAATAACGATTTTTTATTGTATTGAACAGAATTGGAGTAAAATAGATTATGCGGAGACAAACGGTGGAAATAAATATTACCGTTTTGTGTTTAATAAAATCTAAGACTTTGGGGCCTTTTCTACAGTGATGTTAATATAGTGGTAAAAATTCACGAAAGAGATAAATGGAACACAATATCTTTAATATGGAAATGTCATTCAAAGGAGTGCCATCCAAAAATTAATTTTGAGTATAGGCCTAAGACATTTAGATAATGTCATAATATGATATTTACTTAAACTCAAGGTATATCCAAGACACTGTATACAAACGTCAAAAACATTCAGTACCTACTCATTAGAAAATGACATGACTTTTTGAGGTGCGTTACCCTGGCACCCCCATGTCAAGATTTCTTTCACAAAACAATGCCAGTATTTAGTAACCAATTATTAACCATTCGTAACCACAAATTTGGAATTCGTAACTTGATTCCAGCCTAGGAAAATCCGTTTTTCGTTTGCCGGTGTCAGGGTAACGTTACTCCAGCACCCCAATTTCACAGTTTTATAGGTAATGACTTAAAAATTGTGCCAGTATTTAGTAACCAATTAGTAACAATTCGTAACCACAAATTCGGAATTCGTAACTTGATTCCAGACCAGGAAAATTTGTTTTTTGTTTGCCGATGCCAGGATAACGTTACGTTAGGTTTACAAAATATACATTACATATTATAAGATGTACCCCATTCGAAAACTCGTAGATTTCGCCACGGGAGATAATTTTCTGGCATTTACTCCATAATAAAAAAAAAAAAAATGTAGAATACCTCTTGAAGGGAATAACGGAGAGAGAGACGACGAGTGGCTGGAACGTTCAGATCACGCGTCGCCAATTTTTCTTAGAACTTTTTTTTTCAAAAGTGGTAAAAATGTATGGTAAACCGGTACTAATTATGTAAAGTGTAGGTATATATACATTGCGGGTGCGATATTCGGGTGATTGTCGTAAAGTGGAAGAGAAAGGTGTCGGATCGGACGTGCGTGGATGGTCCCCACTAAACATTTTATGTTGCCAACATCGCAGGGCTGTTGTTGTGGTTTTTTTTAACGTTACTTTGGAACATGCATATGCTGTCTCCTGAGTGTTTTTGGATGTCGCTCTAATGTAATTAATATTGGGTACATTTGAAACGTACAGGAGATATACTCGATGGAACATTATGAAATAATCCCATTCTAGTGGTTATAAATATATTTATATCGTTAATTACTAACCGGTACCGGCACGTGCAAGGTTGTTTTTCAGTTTTCGGGAATATCCGGCCACATCGAAATCCTACAAGCGGCAATACAATTGCGACAAGCCCGTGTCTATTATAAATATTTTTTCCTCTGCTCGTAAATATAATATTATTTTTTTTTATTATTTATGTGTTTAAGGCACTGGTGTGGTTATAATTTTGATATACTTTCCTGTTTGTTTATACTACCTATTTAAAACCATTAGAGTGAATTTCGTAAAATTTGGTTTGTGTTCGTGATGTGGTGCGGTGGCCACTCGCGAGAGTGAACTCAATTTTACGAAATTGATATTATAATATTTTGGTGACTAGATGTAATTTTTTTCGTAGGACAATACTATTCTTATTGCATTGTCCTAGTTTCCTTAACAATACTATTGTTGCGTGCGTGCCCTTGAACCTCAGAAGGTTACTCGATCACCAACAGTACTTTTGAAGTTAAGTGAAATAATTGAAGTAAACACAAATTTTTCGTCAATGAAATATATTATTTTTATTCACAATCACAATAATTATTTAATTATTAACAGAATTTAAAATAATATAAATTATTGGAAGTCCAAAATATAAAATATTACAAAAATTGGTTAAGTCCAAATTAAATACTTAAAAATAGACTAAGTCCCGGAGAGATGTTATACGTAGAAAAATAGAAGATCCACCGGCGTGGAGTGTGCGTCGCAAACGCTAGTCCCAGGTCGTCTGAAATTTTAGTGTTCGGGAACCCAGTTATATAGGGATGACCCCTTGTGACCTCTCTACTTGGGGTCCGTTCTCACGATTTTTCGTCTTAAGGTAGGACTGAATTCATTGTCCCACATGTAGTCGTTTTTTCTAAGAATTATTTAATTATCGGATGTCTTTTTTCGTAAGCACATTTGCATATATTACTTGCTCACTCTATTACGTATCGTCATTGGTTTGTCTAACTGTTGTACACCCTCTATTTATTTCGACTTACAGATGTTCTCAGTATTATATTTTGTACTACGTGTGGTTCGTTTGATTTTCTATTTCACCTGCTCTCCCGCCGTCTAGGCTCGGGCCGGCACTAGGAATAGTTACCAGATGTTGGTTTTATTTGGACTACTTGTCATTTTTATTTCTAAATATAGTTACGTGTACAAAAGTTATATGTAAGTACGTATCTCGGCATGGGGCCCGTCCATATGGTTAATTTTCTCACGGTTACTATTTTGGTTTTTATTTTACAATGTCTAAGTATGAAATCAGTAGGCAGTATAACGACTTGGCATGGGGTGATTCATATGGACTAACTACGATGTGTCACAATTACTATTTTAAATATTCTCGGTTATCGTTTCCAAAAGAAATATCTAAGTATACGGTATTGTAGGGTATATAACATCTCCCCCCCCTAAAACAAAAGTTTATGTTTTTTTTTGAACAAAAACTTTTGGTACAATGCTGCAGAATTTGTACAATACATTACATGCATATTTAGTTATTTAACAATAATCAAGGTTCAGGTTCCAGTATTGCTGAAATTTTACAATACATATAAAGTTATTATTACATTAGTATTTTTTTTTTTTTGTTTTGACAATTGATAGTACAATATAGAATGTTACAATTGTTTACATTTGGTTATTAAAATTAAATATGGTTTATTACACAAAATGCTTTTGATTTTGTACATATATCATAGACGGAAGACGAAATGACAATTTTGTTATACTTTTACGCTTAGCGTGTTTACACTATAAAAATGGAAAGAGGGTAACTCTTTCCAACTACTTGAACATACGTACATGTCTAGGGTTAGTCATTTAACACTCTTTTTTTTTTATTTTTTCTTCAATTGCTTTTATAAATATTCTTATTTTCTAATTGGTTAGTGGGGTTATATCCTTTTATTACAATATAATTAAATTAGTTTAGTATGACACACAATTACTATGTCTACTACTTATATAAATAAAACTTTGGTTAGTAAAATAATTCTGTCATAAGATTTCTTATAAAATAACTTGATTTAGTTCATTATTGTAATTAATCAATTAATTAATAACACACACACATTTTTTTTTTTTTTTTTCATTTACATAATGGAATTGTCTCCTGTATAATTTTAGTGCAGATACCCTTCCTTTCATATTTTTTTTTTATTTATAATTCAATAGTTTGGTGGGTTCTTCTACAAGATCCATATAAGTTAAAAGTCGACGACATTGACCTATAACAGAATTTTCTAGCCTCCTTCGTACCTTGTCTAAACTTCTTGCTATCCCATTTAATTTTATCAATGATAACTGTTTCTTCATCCTATTATTGGCTGATTTTATGTGTCCATCTAGGCACATTAATTCCATATCTAATTCTCTTCTTACACGTCTTAAATGTACCTCAGTCCTTATTGATTTCTTTAACTCCATCAGGAATTCATTTTCCTGACTGAGGTCTCTAAAACATGTTAAATTTAAAGATGTATTTTTTCTTTTTTTTTTTTTTAATTTAATAAATATATAATTATAAACCTATATATATTTTATTTATTACTGATTAATCTAATTATACCTATGCCCTATACAGTGGCTAATTATATCTAATATTACGGTTATTCCTTTTGCAAATGTTGAATAACTTACTATATCCCATCCTTTCTATAATTGTGTTAAATATACATTTAGTTAATACGGCATCTGCCACAGGATCATGGCAATGTGTTATGTTTAATATTTATTTATTTATTTATTTTTTTCTAATATTTATATTTAGATATTATATTTTATTTTTATTATCTACCTAATATTTATTTTATATTATGCCTTAGTTTATATTCACTTTATTATATCCTATGTCCTATATCCTATATTTAATTTAGTCGCGGGTATTGGATTGGCAGGGATTCTATTGACCGTTGGTCCGCAACGTCCACTTCCGTTAGTTCTACTAGTCCCGGCTGCTCACCAGCTTGTGTGGCCACCTGTTGATATGTTGGCATTGTATATTTAATGACTTCATTCTGTTGTGTGCGCCTCCTCTTGTGACATTTTTGTAATAATTTCTTTCCCGCCATGTTTATTCCATACGTTACATATATCAATATGACTGTGACCGTAATGGCTGTTGTCACGAGCGTCTCAGCGCAGCAACGCAAATGGCTGTCTTATCACAGAATATATTCTGTGGTATTATCATAGCTCCCCTTATCATACCTCATTATCACTTGTGTGCGTGAAAATATGTGAATATAATGTTATATGATAATGTTAATTTTAATATGATTGTGTATATGTTAATATTCATGAATTAATAATTAATATAATTTCGTGAATATTATGACAACTAGAAGTTACATGCATATCCATTAACAATTTTTGATCTGTGATATTTGTCTCTTCGTGAAAGACATTGTTATATCTTATAAATGTTGTCATCCAAACTAAAATATTCGTATTTGTATTCAAAAAAGTATTACCTGCACGAAGAACGCAGTGACGGGCATGATTATACAGAACGAACAATTCAGATCATCCAAATAAATAACCGAATTAAAGTTCCACAGGATAAAGGAAAAAATAAAAACGGTGATAAAATATATTTTATTACAATTTTAATAGGTATATTAGTATTTTTACTCATACGAATGATCGCATACACTGTGAACATTTATACTTTTACTATTTCCATCTACAAGTCCAGAAGTAATTGAATTAACTTCATTCACAGAAAGCTTCAACATAAGTGCTTTACTAGTTCTTTTTTTTGTTGAATAAACCCTGTGTTGTGGATCTATTTTTCTTTGGACATTGACTTCTTCGGCCTGTTTTAAGTGTATTTGACCACCTTCATTCATAATTGATATTACTTCTGCCAACTTTTTCTCAATTTTTTGTCTGTCGTCAAGACTATATACATTTTTTAAACTTAGACCCTTAATCATTTCTGCTTGCTTTTCAATTTTTTGGTTTTCGTGAATTTTATGACGACTAGAAGTTGCATGCATATCCATTAACAATTTTTGCTCTGTGATATTTGTCTCTTCATGAAAGATATTGTTATGAATGTTGTCCTCCGAACTTTTAAATTCTCGAGCACAAGCATGTATATGTTTGCAAATATTCGCTTTAATAACATTATCTATACAAGAACAATGAAAAGTGTGAATGCAAATATCACACTTTTTGCATTTAAAACATGATGAATGTGTCCATGTTTTGTCTAGTTTTATAATATGGTGTTGTTGTGAGGGATTGGATAATGATTTGATTATGTACCCATTTACGTTTTTCAGAATTTGTATCTGTTCCAGTTTAATTGATTCACCAGAGTTATGACTTTGACGTACTCTTTGGACTTTTTCAGTAGGTATATTTTTTGACAACTTAATCAATCGTTTGTATAGACTATCTCTGGAATATTTCATCAGAGCATTAATTGTTTTGTCCAAACGTTTTACTCTTTTCCCTTCCAAATAATGTGCTTTAATGTTTTTTGAAAAGATTCTAAATACATGTTTGTATTAATTCCAAGTCTTAATCGATAGCAATAAGCCCAACATTCTGGTCGTCTTGAATAATATTTTTCGAAATATGTCCCAAATGTAATTGTGTCATCATCTTGCATTAAATCTCTTATGACAATTTGGAGATTATTGTTAAACTCTTCAATAGAAGTTGTTTGTAGTAATATCCTCAATGTTTTATAGACAAGTGCTTTTTTCTCTTATCCACCACTAACTCTACATACATTTTGTCTCCAGTTTTTATCGACGTGTCAAGTACATAAAAGTCTGTGTTTAACAGGTCCCATTATGGAAACCCAAGCGTTATAAAATGCAGGAGCATCATCTGTCATAAAAACTTTACAGTTGATGACACCTACATTGCATTTGATTTTTTCAAAAAATAATTGGAAAAAGAGCTCATCGGATCTATTTGATAAACAAAATGCAACTGGGCAACCGGATCCAAATTCATCGGCAGTGACAACAGTATATAACTGAATATCATATGCATTTGTTCCGTGAGTACCATCCACACAAATTTTATTGTGGCCAAATTTTTTCAGTATTTCCTGTTGGAAATTTGTCATTAATATTAACGCAAAATCATGCTTACTCAAGATTCCTTGTTCTTCAATCCAATCATTTTTATCCTGACTTTTATAGTACAAAACTGGACATTGTGTTTCTAGCATTTTCATTTCTTCAACCCATAATTTTATACTAATAGCATCATTTGTATGTCTTTTAGTAGCATAATCAATATTGAAATCTCGTGAAATATTGTGCAGATCTTTACGGTCCAAAGTAGAGATCGTTGAAAAGTTTCATCAGTCCCTTCAGCATTACGAATCGAATCTATAATATGCTCAAAGGTAACTCCTTCTTTCAATTTCGCTGAAATAAAAAAATGTAAAACAGTTGGGTACAATTATCTATTGTTACATTTAAATTGTGAAGTAGACCAAAGTAAAAATCATAATTTGTGTATATACCTGCAATATTTAATTTTGTATCATTATCTAGACCAATTCTTCCAATTTCTAGTTCATGACCAAAATGGTTTTTCCAAAATTCAACATTTACCGCTCTTTCATTTTCTAAAATAGTAAGTTTGATCATGGATGGATACGTACCATTTATTTTATTACTTCCTATAGATTGTGTCTCTCTTGTTTTCTCAATTTCATCTTTTGTTTTTCGATGGGTATATGATCGATGGCAATAATAATATTTTCTAATACATCCATCACTTAATTTTGTTTCTGCTCTATCAAGTACAAACTTTGAAAATGTTTTCTGTTCATTTTCCATTTTCCATGTCTCAAATTCTATATTAATAATATAAAACAGATTTCTTTAAAATTTCCAGCATTATGTTTTTTAATAAATGAAATCAATATACAGCATTTTATGGTACCTAATTTTAAATTAATAAAAAAATCAATACTATAATTGTTTGTTATGTATTTAAAACAATAATCTAGTAAAAACATAGAAAACATAATAACAAATTTAGAAATTTCTTCAAAATAAAAATTTAAAAAGTTTAATACCATCAATTTATGGAAATGCAAGACCATTTTACCCCATTGAAAAATTTACTGTCGAAGACCCTTAAATAGTTCTTATATCTTATGTATTGGAATTTAAATCTAATTTTATAAATATGAATTATAAGTTTTACTCATATATTAAATATATTAATAAATATCTGATAAGTATCTGATAAACCTGTTGGTCGTAGGTTGTTTATTTATAGCTTTTATAATTTCTGTGCAGAATGGGTTGTTTTGTTGACTGTGTATAATATCAATATTGGAATTATTATTGATATCAATGTTCTGAATTATTTCGTGTTCGTTTGTTTCGGAATAGTGTTGGAAAATTACTGCGTTTATGATGTTTATTACGTGTTTTCTAGATAGACAGTTAGCTACTTTATTTTCTTTCCCTGCTTTGTGTATTATAGTAAAGTCAAAATCAATTTTTTTTAATATAAGTCTTGCTATACGAGCAGAAGGTATTTTCAGATTTTTATAATATTCTGAACTTATATTATCTGAATATATAGTAAATTTTCGTCCCCAGAGAAACTCTCTAAAATAGGTGATTCCGAAAACCAGTCCTAGTAATTCTAATGTTGTGGATCAGTAGGTTTTTTCCGAATCTAAAACTTTTCTAGAAGCATACCCTATAGGCTTTAATTTATTTGTATTATCATATGGTTCGAGAACAGCACCAAGACCGGATATCGATGCATCTACCGTTAGATAGACATCTTTGTTATCATAAAAGTGGGCGATTACTGGTTCAGATGTTAAAATTTGTTTTAACTGGGTAAAAGCTTCCTCGTGTTTATTATTCGAAATTATTTGTTTAACATTATCGTTTTTTGTTAATGTAAATAGAGGATTAGCTATGTGTAAAAAGTTTTTTACCAGACGTCTATAGTAACTGCAGAGTCCTAGAAAGCTGCGAACTTGTTTTGGATTTTTTGGTCGTTCGAAGTTAGTTATTGCTATGGTGTTTCTATCGAGGGGATTTAAGCCTTCTTCTGAAATTTGGCGGCCTAGTAATTCTATATTTTCGCAAATATCATGCATTTGGTGGTTTTTAATAAGAATCCAAATTGATCTAAAGTTTCGAAAACTTTTCGTAAATTCTGTGACGCTGATTGAAAATCGTGACCAAATGTTGCTAAGTCATCAATAAATATTATGACTGAGTTGTATAGATATTGAGAAAATGCTTTATTTAATTCTCTTTGGAATATGGCACTTGAGTTTTTAAATCCTTGCGGTAATCTAGTGAAGGTCATTAATCCATGTACGGTCGTAAATGCTAACATGTATTGATCTTGTTCTCTTACTGGAATTTGAAAGAAGCCACTATTTAAGTCTAGTGACGTAAAAAATTTGGAACCTTCTAAACTACGAAATAGATCTATAGTCCTAGGTAATGGATATTGTTGTATTATATTATTTAATTCTTTATATGATACTACCAGCCTGTATGAATTTTTATCCTTTTTTCGAACAAAAAAGGTTGGTGAGGCAAAATTTGATTTTGTGTGTTTTACTATATCAGCTCCTAATAGTTTGTCTAGTTGGATTTTTAATTCTTGTCGCTGTGTGGGAGAAATCCTATGTGGTGGATTGAATTTTGGTTCTTTAGAGTTTGGTTTAATTTTTATTTGACTTTATAGATTTGACTTTATTAGACAAGGTTCTACCTTGGCTGGTTTGATTTTTGTTGTATCGGTGGAAAATATGTGAATAAATTATTTTACTAGTTGTATAGTTTTGTCATGTTGTTCGGGTGTTAAATGTTCTGATATACAGATTGGCGTTTCTTCTTGGTCAAATATTTGTTTTTTTTCCGTATCTATTGTGTTTATGTTATGTATGGTATTTATAGTTTAGATTTGTGTGTCGATATTTGGTTTGTTTATGTTTAGTTCTAGTTCGCACCTATTTTTTATGTGCTCGATAGAGATGAAATTTTCTGTGTGTATTATTTTATTGGGAATTTTGTTTGATTTTTATTATTTTTTATAAGTGTTCCTGGACACCAATGAGTTCCGTTATTTAGATGGTATAAAACTATAGGTGGTCTAAATCTGGATCCGTATACATATCTGTGTTTCGATTTATCGGAAAATATATAGGTATCGAAGCCGTAGTGATTAGCTATACTGGCTAATTGATCGTCATGCCACCAATAATTGGGAAGTTTATTGAATTTTAATAATTGTAATAAATTGGCTAGTGTTATGACTTTTTTAGTTTTTTTGTCATTTATTGCATTAGTTAAGGTGTATAAACCACAATTTCCATTGGATAATACATACTCTCTCATACGATATTTGGAAAACATTTCAGTAAATTGTGGGTAGTCCATTGAATTATTATTTTTTGATTGTTGTATGTGATTAAATGTGTTTTTTATGTTGAAAATTATATTTTTTTTATTTTACCTCTTTTCGAGTTACCTATTAGTAAGTTTATTTTACTTTTGTCGAAAATTTCGTAAATCATGTTTTCTATTATTTCCCATTGCAATTGATTATTTGTTAAGTTTGTACGAGATAAAGCTATGAATTCATAACCGTCTTTTATGGTTGAACTTTTTAAGTTATAAAGGTTGTCATAGACAAATGCAATGTCATCTAATAGACAAATGCAATTTATATTTGCACCAGAATCTATGGTTACTTCTATGTCTTCATTTTTTAATTTTGCAATGATGTATAATGCTTTCGCTTTCCTATTTTCATTTACGATCACATGTATTACGTCTGATTTCGAATTTAAGTTGATGGTGGGTATGGAATTGAAATTGTTGCAGTTATCAAGAATTGAAGAGTAATTAAAATTTTCAAATTGTGTATTTAGTTTGTTTACATGTTCTTTTGCTTTTGATTTTGGATATTTATCGAAATTGGATTTGAAATTCGAGTTGTAGCGATTTTCTGGAAGTAACCAATGCGAGTTTCCAGATTGTGCATTTAACCTATTTATTGGTTTTTTTGATTTTGGGTTTGGATTTTGGTGTAACATGTTTCAGAGGTGTGATAACATTTGTTGCAAAAATCATATATAAGTTTCCATTTGCATTCAACACCAGTGTGGCTGAACCTATTACACCGTTCACAAGGAGTTCTATTTTCAAATTCTCGATTGTTCGGATGTTGATTGATTTTTTTATGTTATCGTGTTGGAATGAATTTTTTTGAAAATTTCTGAGATTTGTTTTGTTGTGATTGCTATTATAGTTATTTCGATAGAAGTTGTTTTGGTGGGGTTTCGCATTATATTGGTTGTTATTTTCGAAGTTTTGATTATTGTCATTTCTTTGCAATTGCTCTTTTTATTTTGGTTATTATGCATTTGTTTCATTATAGATTCAAGGTTCAAAATTTGAGAATACTTCAAGTTCAACTTGCTTTTACATTTTACGTTCATTTATAATATTAATGTGTTCTTTAGTTATTTGAGTGTGAATATCATCTGAAGATTGCATTATTTTCCTATTAATCATAAATTCGATAGATTCATATTTTCGTATGTTTTTCTTTAGGTCTTGTAAAGTGTTTTTATCTAATATCCCTACATATCTAGCTATTTCAGGTTTTAAACCTTTCATTATGGTATGAGCGAGTTCAGTTTGACACATGTCTGGGTTAATTCTTTTGCATACATTTTCTGCATCATTAATATAAGAAGCTATGGTTTCATCTGGTAATTGTTTCCTTTTTTCTAGCATGGTTCTTAATAAATGTTTTTGGGCCGTTGGTTCGAATTCTAAGCGAAGAGCTTCCTCTGTTTTTTCTCATGTGGTTTGTGGATTAATTTTTTCCAAATTTTCTAGAAAGGTTGATGCTGTATCTTGGAGATAGATACCTAAAAATGACATTTTTTGTTCAGGAGACCAGTCATTTATTTTACTGGCTTTGTTTTATTTATGGATAAAAGAGTCTATGTTTTCATGGATAGCTCCGGAGAATTTACTTGGTTTACAAAAGGGTAATTTTTCTGACATGGTTTTGTTTAGTAAATTCAGTTCTGCAATTAAATCGTTTGGAAGATTTTGTCCTTTTATGTATCTTATTAGTCGTGATTTTAATTCTGGTAATTTTCCTTCAGTTTTTAGTATTCTTTTTTCTAATTCTTTTATGGTTTCGGGTAGTTTTAATGAGAGAATATTAGCCCAAAGATTTTTACGCTCTGATTCTAATTTTAATTCTTCTGGTGTATTGTCAATTTGTGTGGAATCGTCGTTAGAATTTGATTCATCTATATACTTATGCGAATATTCTTTTATGTAACAGTGAATATGAGTATTCAATCTATGTATTCAAACATATATATGGGTATCAAATAAATTACGGGTTAGCGTGAGAATACCGATAGGTACTTAATTAGTTGTGAGTATTTTTTACGTACAAAATGTAGATATTATATATAGGTATTGAATAAATTATGTGTTAACTCGCATTAAAATTTGGATAAGTATTCAATTAGTTGCGAGTATAATTAAATATGAGATGTAGATCATAAATGGGTATTAAATAGATTATTCGTGAGCTCTCGTAAAAATGTAGATAGGTACTCGATTTTTTTGAGTATTTTTACGTATGAATAGATATTTATTCAATAGATTACGCGTTAATCAGAAAATATAGATAGATATTGAATAAGTTACGCGTTAAATCATGTGAAAGTATATACAGGTATTTGATTAGTTACATGTGCATTTAGGTATGCAATTTGTATAGGTAAATTATTTGTGAATTCTCATGAAATATAGGTATCTACTCGTTAAGTGTATATTTACGTATGGAATTTAGATATAGTGGTAGATCAATTACGCGTAAATTCACGTGCAAATATGGATAGGTACTCAATAAATTACGAATATTTTTACGTAAGAAATGTAGATAGGTATTAAAAGATTACGCGTTCTCACGTGAAAATTTGGATAGGTACTCAATTATTTACGAGTATATTTACGTATAAAATGTAGATAGGTATTGAATAAATTACACATTAATGAGAAAATATAAATAAGTACTCAATTAGTTACGAGTATTTTTACATATGAAATGTAGATAGGTGTTGAAAAATTACGCGTTCTCGCGTGAAAATTTGGGTAGGTACTCAATTAATTATGAGTATATTTACGTATAAAATATAGATAGGTATTAAATAAATTACGCATTAACGAGAAAATATAGATTGGTAATAATAAATTACGCATTAGCGAGAAAATATAGATAGATACTCAATTAATTACGAGTATTTTTATGTAAAAAAAAAAAATTTAGATATATTCTAGAAGCTGTAAGAAGTCTAATATTAAGGGATCGAATGTTATGGGATATAATAGACCTTTGTTAATATATCGTGATAATAGAATTCGAAATTGTTTTAAAATGTGTCTATACGTGATATTTATTTGGGTAGAAGTGATTTTGATAATTTGAATTGAGGAAAAAAAAAACTATGTGAACTATGATAGAATTAATTCGAAATTTTAGACCAGGACATCTGACTTAGTTATTCAACGAGTTTTAATATCAGGCTTTAAAATTAGTTTGGAAAGAGATATTTTGATGAATTATAGATTTCTCTTCATTTATATGGAAAATTGTAGGAGTATCTCTGTTAAAATAGTGATAAAGCCGAGTTGGGCGCCATCTGTAGTAGATCGGAAAAGTAAGGGGAAGGCGAGTGATGAACGAGAGAGAGGTGAAAGTATCCACAACTTGTGATATGCGAAATTAGAATAGTGATTGAGTGTATACTTATATTGAAACTATACGTGTAATACAGAGGAACAACACGAAAATAATAAAACGTAAAATATAATACATATAGGACGGGCTCCTGCAGAGAAGTAAAAGGGCAATATTAAGATATCCTTTGTGAAGGATGTGTGTGTTTTCTTTATGGATGATTATACCCGACTTTGACAATGAACGTCCAACAGTGGCGGAGAAAATGGTCAAATATATAATGCGTTCCCGACCCTCATAAAATAATAAATCCCTGCCTATTCTTTCGACCTAAAACATCTATAGTAGTAGCGTAAATATACTAACCTTATGTGGCCGAAGATCGCACGATGAATATTCAAAATATTATATTTTGGTGTTGAGTTACTTGTAGAATTATTTATATGTATAAATAAATACCCAGTTTCTACAAAATAATTTGGTTTTATTTAACAAATACGTATTTCGAAAACAATGTTTTCATCTTCAGTGTTAAACAACTACTAAAAAAATTTTTAATTAAATAAAATAAAAAAATTTTAGTAGTAGTTGTTTAACACTAAAGATGAAAATATTGTTTTCGAAATACGTATTTCTTAAATAAAAACAAATTATTTTGTAGAAACTGGGTATTTATTTATACATACAAAATATTATAGTTTAAATTAAACTCAATTAATGTAGATCCAGTTATTGCCACTATCTAGCACACTTATCTATACCTTGAATATTCGTCCCTCTATCGGATCAATATGATCTGTTCATATGATTAATTGTACCACCCCTCTAACCAATGACGAGCTATACGATTCACGTGTCACGATCAAAGGTTATCTGAGCGGTATAAGTAAAAATACTAGATATTAAGAAGAATGGATGGATATGGATGGAAAAAAATATATAGGAATTATTCTTTATCAGCACCAATATTTTAATGATGTTTTCGTGTGATTATTCATATCATCCCTCTAACCAATGACGAGCTATACAATTCACGTGTCACGATCAAAGGTTGTTTGAACAATATAAACTCAAGCACTAGATATTGAATTAGGATGGATAAATGTAATAGATATTAAAGAAGGTTATGTAGGTGTAAGAAAAAAAACTTGTTAGATATTATAAAGTAAGACAAGCAGCTAGAATAACAACGATACACTGAACATTGAAATGAAGAAAAATAAAAAAAAGGTGGGCTCAACGTCTGTTACAACACGGACTGTAGGGTCGGCTGTAACATGCTTGAAATTTACCCAAAAATGCCTCTCCCACGACAACCTTAAAGCCGTATAACTATCTTACGCCCATACACAATCCGCGGTACCGTCAGCAACCGTGTATATGGCAGTATTAGTGTACTTCAAGGCGACGAGAAAAAGACGCCCTGGCTACTGTTGGCATCCCTTTTATAAACTTGACCATGAAGGCCAGTTACCCCTACTCAAAAATGCGCTCTCTGTGAGAATTAATAAAACATATGAGTAGTGATGATGAGCGGTGTATCGTATTAGTCAGCTGTGTATTATTTATTCCATATAACAGCTGTTTATAATAATTATGTTATGTGCATGTACATAGGTACGTATAAAGATATATTGATATGTTATACATGTATAGATATATATTACAGTTTTTAATAATGAAAATTTAACAGTTATAATATTAAAATATATTTTAAGAGTTATCTATAAAATATTATTTCATTTCCGTATCATATTTTTTTTGTCATATAATCACAATATTTATTTAAAAACTACTTGTAGTTTTTTGAACACAGTTTAATCAAAAATTATCGTAAAAGAGAAATAATTATACAGAATAAAATATGAGAAATTGAACTAAGGCCGAGAAAAAAGTTTTTATTCGAAAAGTATATATGAGTATATGCATCTAATATTTGTGATTTATAAACGTACATACAACTATACATACATAGTTTTCTCTAATACTCATATATTTGTAGACTAGATACACTTGGTAGTATACTTATTTGAAAGCAATGATAAAAATTATCATAGTTTTAATGGAGGAAATAAATTATTATTTAGTTCATTAAAACGATGCTGAACGAAACTCAATTATAATCTTTTTTTAATCGACTAGAATAGGTTTTAATTATATTATATAATAATATTTAAACAATATTTGAATAGTTTTGCTAAAATACTATTCAAAATTACGTGTTCTTAATTCATTCTAATTTATTTTATATATTTATTTATATTTTATTTTATTAACATAATGGACAAAATCCAATTTCACAATATTTAATTACAATAAGATAATTATATGGCATATAATGCCTTACAATAAATGGAAGAATTAAATTTAAAATATTATATAAATAGAACAATAACATATGTACAATTAATTAAAATAGCGAGAAATCGGGATCGACATTCTCAGAGCGAGGAAGACGTATCATGGGGGCATTTAAAAGGAAATTGGATGTTAAGTGAGGAATGTGAAAGGGAGCATAAGATCGAGTGTGATGTGAAGGGACATGGTAATTTTTAACTAAAAGTAAAGAAGGGGAATCAATTTGGCCTTCAATCCGAAAGGCTAGAAAGGCTTAACTCAGTGGTTAAGAAAGTGTTATAATCGTTAGGAGAGCAAGGAATGTTGAGTTCGAAAGCGACCATGGGGAGAAATTTCCTCGGGACCTCTGAGGCCTCAATTAATATATTATTATAAATATTTATTATGAAATTAGATGCATCATCATTATTTACGTATTACATAGGTACGGAATATACAGTATATAGATTATAACATCATGCATTATCTTAATACCCCTGTAACATGCTATACAAATCATTACAACTTAGTTGGTTCGTGGTTGTCGATTTCACCGCATAGTGAGGGAAAAATCGGGCCACGAGCTCCAGCGGCCATCTGTTACGTTCGCAAATCCGTATAATGTGTTTTGAGACAGACAGAGTATAATTATTTTAACTATAAAAATCTAAGTTTGTCCATAGTAAATATTCTTATCTATCATATTCTGTTTAATAAATAATAATAGGTTAAAATAGTGTAGTGGATTAAAGAGAACTATTGGCTAATATTTTTAATTCATTTAGTTTTTTTATACAAACATTGAAAAATAAAGATCATGTAAAAATAAAACGCATCGGCAAGGAGAATCGTAAAATAATTTTTTGTCCACGGGCACAAACGGTGCTTGTCATTCCAGTCGCAGAGTTGGTCGGAAACCAAAATTAGATTCTTTTTTTTATTATTTTTCAGGACCGTTATTATTATTACGAGATTTTTGAAAAAACAAATTGAAAATAATCACAGTTTGAAAAAATTTTTAAATAAAATACTAAAAATCGTTAAATGGTAAAATTATTAAATTTGAAATTGTTTAATGTTAACGAAATTTCAGGACTGTTATTATTATTACGAGATTTTTGAAAAAACAAATTGAAAATAATCACAGTTTGAAAAAATTATTAAATAAAATACTAAAAATCGTTAAATGGTAAAATTATTAAATTTAAAATTGTTTAATGTTAACGAAAAATACCTTCATAGCTCAATTAAAAATTTAATTAAGAAGCCACCACACCAATAATTTTCAGTGGTATAAAAATATTCACCAAAAATAAATGAAATGACTTCTTAAAATAATTTGAGATTTAAAACACATATTATAAAATACGAAAAGAACAATATTTTGGAGACGATGTCATCGGTGTATTTAAAAATATTAATTACTAAAAAGGTTAATGTTATATAAAAATTTACAAATAGGGGTTTTTTACATACAATATTGAAAAAAGCCGGTCAGTAGGGGGTGGAAGCACTTCGCTCGTTGGGTATCAGTAGGGATGGATGCACTTTGGCTACTGGGCAGGGTACTCTTGGTGGATGTATTGCATTTTAAAGCAATGATGAATCATTGCATTCAATAAAACGATTCTGAGCGTAGCTTCGGTGTAGTATACACAACTCTTAATATTAATTATATACTCAGTACCTACCTATGTTTAACATTACATTGAAGATCAAACTATTGTAGCGACCCAGTGTTTGAAACACGAAGCTGGTTTCCCCTTGTGCCGGACACGATGTTGCTACCTACTACTACCTTTGATTGACAAAGTCAGTGGTCCACTTTCCGTAGGTTCGTCGTAGTTGAAGTTGAGGTTTGTAAATAAATAAATACTTAGAATTGTGGTAAATTATAGGTGTTTATTATCGTTCAGAGTTAGTTTAATTAACAAAGGTTAATTGTACAAATTAAGAAGTTTGAAGACAGAGTGTAAGCTCTGTCCTGAGATTAGAATAGTACACACGTCGTTGGTCTGTTCAAAAACAAGACGTTCAAGGTGAGCCCGAACGTCCGTATGCGTGAAATCCAAAGTAAAATCTTAATATAACTAAAAACTAACAACACTCTCGTATTTAAGTACGAGTGTTTTCGTAGATCCAAGGCGGAGAGACGGGATAGGAATGGGAGGCTCCTATTGGTCCGTCTGTATACGAGGTTAAGGTTGTTTTCGACTTATTGACGAAAAAAATTTCTTTAGCATTGGAATGTCATTTGTCAGTTAAAAGTATATAGTAAAAATGTGTTTTCTGTAAATGAACAACAACAAGGCGAGGGTCATCTGCTTGAGAACCCGTCTCTGTATATTTAGGGTGAAATGAACTCGCGCCGGATCGTCTTGTTATTGTACAGTGTTGTATAATTCCACCAGGTGTTTTTAACACATGCAAATATTCAAATATTTAAAATAAGAATTTAAAGAAAAACACCCGACGAGAGTATTACGTATCGTTGTCCATGTAAGTAAAATAATATAAGTAATAACAAGTATCTGGGATTACTACATCCCTCCCCCATAAGATAAAAGAAATATTTGGAACAAATTTAGAATGAAGTTTTCAACCGTGGGTAGTTAAATTGGTCCCTCTTGTTATCGTTTGCTTTGTTTGGGTCTGATTCATCTGACGCCCCTACCGTGTGCGCCAATGGTACGGTTGCGGTCATCTCTTGTTCGTTTTCGAAGTAGACAGAGACGCATCGTTCCATTCCCCTTCGTGAATTGAACTGGTCCACCATTTTGTTTACACAACTGATTACGTATAGAACGGTGGCAAAACCAGATATTGAAAGCGTTACGTATAACAGGTAGTTATGATTTCGTTGGTTCTTGTAAATGTTTTCCATGTTGTTGTTATTTTCAATTTGTTCCTGGATATATTTGTTTGAACTGGCAACATTGTTCAGGTCATTCATTTGGTTGTTAAGTACATGTTTGTCCTCTATTATATTAAAAGTAGTTATATTTTTAATATCCCACATAGATGATTTTGGAATGAAATCCTGGTAAATCGTAATTTCGTTTACTTGTCCGTGTATGAGTACATCTCGTGATGCATATCCTTTACAGGTATTATTGAGTTGAAATAGTCCAACTCCTTCCAAAACGTCGCAGCTGGATTCCTTGTCTGAGTCGCAAGAAACGAAAATTGTTTCTCCTTTGGTCGCGTAGATCCAGGAATTTTTGTATTGTAGTATAGTTGTCGATAGTTGGACGTACATAATTTCGCAGCTTTTGAGTACTTCTTTGGGTTTTTGTAATAGTTGTACCTCACAAATAGATCTAGTGCTACGAGGATGTAAAGGATTAATTTCAGGACATAGTAGGAAGTCGTGCGTATGTTTACAGAAAGAGTTGTCAAAATGGTCATAAGTGGAGTAGAGTTCCTTTGATCTACTTACAGCTAAAAACTTATGAATAGGTCTAATATACATACAATTTGTATTATTAATACAAACAGGTTTAGGTATAAGGTGATATAAAGTTAATTCGTTTTGATATACAAGTGGTATACCTATTATAAATACAATATTGTCATTTGAATAATACACCGATAAGTTTGAAAGTCATAGTAGTTCATAGGCATTTACTAGGTCTAAGTCGATAGGTAAGTCGGTGCCGGTTAGTAGTGAAACTTTAATGTCTCTAAATTGTTCTAGTAAATCGTTTTTCTTTTCGATGTATATAATGATTGTGTACTAATAAATTTTCACCTTTCTGACTTAATACATACATTAACGCCATAATATTAATTAAATAATTAATACAATTTAATTTAATTAATTTAATAATATATTTAGAATACTGCACACACGTTAAATCCCAAACGGCAGAAGCGAACTGATTAACCAACACTATGAAACTGCAGTTTCAATATTAGTTTCATATTGTTATCGCGCTCAAATAACTAATGCTATTTATGTACCGCGATTAAATTGCTGGCGACTAAATGACCTCGCTCTTATAATGCGCGCTCTTTTTACCGCGACCAAATGACGCGACACTATTATTTCAAACTTTTAAATAAATTTAAAAATTTGAAATTGATGTGCTTGCAGGTCCGATTGTCGAGAGGCCAGACTACATTCGTTTATTTAGGTATATTATCTGAGATACTGGTTATTTTGTTGTAGGCCTAAAATATTTCTAAAAATTTACCTTTCAAAATATGTAAGAAAAAAAAAAATCGGTTTTTTAATACCGAGAAACGTATATGATCCCATAAATTCCTAGTCCCTGCTTAACACAGCCTCCCATCTCAGATTAGATTTTACTTCCAATTAAGTTAATAAATATCTGACGAACAGGGCCAAAATAGAGTGACATAAAATATAAAGAATGATTGCATGTACTATACCGAGCTACGTATTGAACATTAAGATTATATTTCAGAATACTACACAATAATTTCAGTTTTCAACCGAACTATTTTTTTTGCTCTATACGTATAAACAAGTTTTATAAAAAATACACGAACAAAAGTTATTTCACTATATACATTATACACTTACATACTGCATGTCTACATATAACATGAGAACACTTTATGTATACTGTAGTGTTCATATATTATTTGTTTATTATTACTAAGATATTAAATTATTATATTTTGTGATATAACGATTTTACAATATGTGCGTTTTGTAGTATATGTAGCGGATATCTTACTTGATTAGGATTTAATTCCGTTGTCAAAAATAAGAATAGGCTATATAAGTGTAATGACATGTCTGTAATTACACTTATAAATAATATAATTATTATTTATTTGATGTTATTATTATTATAAAATAAAATGTTTAAGTATATTTTTATATTAGAAACTAATAACTATTCACAGATGAACACTCATAATATATATTTACAATAAACTAGTATAATAATAATAATAATAATAGCACATATTATACTATATATACGTGTAAAAATTCTGAAGAGATTGTAGATTTTGTTTTTTTATATTCCAAATATGATCAAATACATTTAAAATAGATTTAACTGATTCAAGCATTAAAATATAGTAATGTATTAGACGTAAATTAATTGTTCATATCAGGGGTAATCATATACAAAATTACATTACTGACCGTTGCGAATAAAATTATATTTCGTTTAAAGGAATACATTTTTATAACTTATGAAGTACAAACTAGAATATCGGTAGTATTAATTCAGAGTGAAGACTTACTAAAAAATAAATATTCCAGTAAGAAAATCATTGGATTACAAGAGGGTTTTATATTGTATCTACTCAAACATTATAAACACACACATATGGGAACTACCGAATAAACTTTATATTTGCATTCGTTTTTCGTTTTTCGCATCCATCTGAACATAGGTATTCTACAGACTGTATCACATATAGTTGTACTCAGTTTTTTAAAATTATTACCGAATGACAAATAAAAATGATAATAAAATAAAAAAACCATGTATTTCTTTACGCTTTTATTATCATAATATACCTACGGTTTACTATCCTCGATTTTATATATAGTAAACGACTCTCGTATATCAACCCAGCATTTATGTATACTAGTATTATATAATATGTAAGTTTAATTTTAAATAAAATATTTAAAAATTTAAAATTTACATACAATATTATCCTTTATAAGTATAAAGGAAACTTTTTTAATTCTTCCAATACAATGACATAAGATGACATCTTGTTAATATTTTATCAACAATCTATACAATATTTTACTCGGTGGTAAGCAATGCGCAGATACATAATAATTTATCCCAAATCAGTAGTAGTATAATAGGTATTTTAATAAAAATGAAGTACACATTGTCGTATGCGCCGGTTTCTAGTTCGGACGCGTACGGCAACACAAAATATATAAAATGTACTTTTAATCACAGCACACAGTTTTCTTTGCTCGACGATGAAGTCTTTGTAAAAACACACTACTTTTA
>JAIPRL010007538.1:0-23155 GCA_025469235.1 Pemphigus obesinymphae
AGAAAGAATTCAAAACAAAATTTTAAGATACATAACAAAATCACCACCCTTCGTCTCAAACATCACCATCAGAAATTCATCCAAACAAAAAACCCTTCAAGAAACAATCCACCTTAACACCAAAATTATTTTCGCTAAATCATCTTCTTCAACTTACCAGCACATACGAACCCTCGGACAACAAGAAACCCAAAACGTACTAAACACAAAATGCAGACCAATACATTGGTCCCAAAGCTAAAACCTTCCATCCAAGATCATGTACTATTTTCCTCAACTCTCCATAGGCTCCCAGCCTGACGAGCGTAAATAGGCTTCCAAAGCCGTTCGACTAGCAATAAGCAATAAGCAATTTGTGGCCCTGAAAAGGTGCCATTTTGGTGGTTTTGGGGTGTTTGCGCCGTTACAATGAATATAAAAAAAAGAATTTAAAATTTAAATTATTTTGTCACTCATTTTTATTTATGCTTAATGAAAACATTTTTTTTTCATGTGATGCAAAATATTCTAAAAATATCAAAATTAAATGCATTTAAGGCTAAACCTTTTGAAAAGTTAAAAAGTCAAATTAAATATTTTAAATAAGTATTATTTAATTTTATCAAAATATTTCACGGACCCCCCTTCCCGTTACTAACAGTAGGTACTTTATCTTTAAACTAAGCGATTTTGCTCCTAAAGATAATAAAATATATAAATTATTCATGTAAATATCATTATATTAATTATTGGTTTTCAATATATTTAACCCTCCCCTCCCCCCAGAAAAAAAGTTGAAAATACGCCACTGAATATATATTTTATATATATATATATATTAGGGTGGTCCAACCTTATATGAGCAAAAAAAATATTTTAGAAATTTACTTACAGCACACTCTCATTTTGTTAAAGGGTATAAAATAATGATTCTGTAAAAATAATAATAAAGCTTCTTTCTTTTCTCTAAAATATCTAATTTTAGATCTAATCCCAACATACAACCTGGACGACCATGTTGTCTTTGCAATTTAAAAAATTCTTTATCTTAGTTGATTTTTATAATTGTCATTGCATTTACATGTGCAATATCAAACAAATCATTTAAACTGTGAATAAACTCTTATTCTCTCTGTTTGTGTAAGTCACTGCTTCTACTTTTGTTTTTTTCTAACGTTCTCCAGGAATCGTATAACTTTTTAAATTTTTTTGAACAACACGAACGATCAAGAGTAGGAATTTCAGCTTTCTTCCAATATATTAAACATTCATTGATCACAAGGCTTATACTTTCGTTTAAGTTTAATTTAACAAACCGCATATTAAAAAACAGAACACTTAAACAATCCTTTTTATATGGTAATTTACTACCCTTTATTTCATTTTTTACTGAATCAATTAAATTAAAACACAATAACGAAGAAATCAACTACAACAGTGAATGTTGAACTGAAAATATGATTAGTGAAAAATATATCGTTATTAGAATTCAGACGTAATCGTAAATAATGCGATAAGATAATAATGCTATTACCCGGGGTTGAGTGTAGATTATATGATTATTTAATAATATAATACACAATGTTTTCTAATAAAACTTATTATACTGTTACAATAATAATTTATCGTTTTACTATCAAAAGTATGATATCGAGTACGGTAACACATGATATTTTATTTTATTTTACAAGAAGTTAAATATATTACGTATATAAGTATATATTATCAAACTATAAGTAAAAAATGATTGATCCAATTCAATTTTTACTAATTACCTTTTTTTTAGAAAATTAAATATTATATAATTTTTATTCGAAATATTTTTGCATATCTTCTACCGTTCGTCAAATATATTTAAAATACCGTAAAGTATTCAATTTTTCCAAATAAATGAAAATTTGTGTATTTCCCAATTTTTCTTAGAAAATAATAGGTTTATAAAAAATTGTGTAATAACTATTTTTAAAGACAATATTAATATCTACAAGATTCTATTAACTTTTGTGATAAGTGACATAGTTTTTGAATTAAACTCGAAAAACCATAAAACTACCCCCTTTGGCCATTATTCAACCCTCATGCGACACGTGAAGTGGTTGATAAGTCAGGCTCAAATTTTTACAGAATCATTATTTTATACTCTTTAACAAAATGAGAGTGTGCTGTTTACGAAAATCTAAAGTCAAAATTTTTGGACCACCCTAATATATATATATATATAACATTGATAATATGAAATATAAAAAAAATAGAATTATACTTGCAAAGGGGAGGGGGGCTTCATGCCCCTTAGCCCTCTTCTGCATACGCCAAAGATTCACATAGTTATCCTTTTAGTATCTATAATATTAATACTTCACGTCGTTTTATAATTTATTATAGCTTTTTTTTGTCAAGTACAAATATTATTTAATCCGATTTTATGATACGTATATACGAAAAACCGAACGAAAATAAAAATTATCTTAAGCATTATAATTGTAGCGCAGAGTATTAATAGTTATATTAAAAAAAAAAAAAAAATGTTTGCAAATGTCAGAACCTAGTGTATATACACTCTGTATATTATGTTATAGATTACAAAAATTATAATAGAATATAATACCTACTTTTTCAAGGAGCTAGTCATTAACCCACCTCCTTTTTGATTTCTATCAATGAATATTTCGGGACTAAGTGTGTAGTACGAAAATTTGGAAATTTTAGGGATTGATCAATCTAAAAATCGATTTTATGTATAACATTGAAATGTCAAGGTTATTATCGTGTTGGTTTTTATAGCTTGACTCATATGTCGAATATAAATATTATTTTACCCAAATGTTTGTTGTGTTCAAAAATCATATTATATATTTTATTTCAAACTGGACATAGGCCATACTTTTTTACGTCTACGGTCCCCGGGAATATCGGTTATAAGCTCTATCACCACCCCCGCGTTCCTTTGAAAATTGTAGTAGAGGAACGTTACAATTTTTTTTTTTTTTAATGTAGCGCAGGAACTCCGCTTCATCGAGCACTGTCTATTCGTATAACGTCTGTTTTACGAGTATATCTATTTGTACAACATAATATTCGATAAGAATCGTCGCGTCGGCGTAAAACGTTTTCTAAACAATCGGGAAAATTACAAAGTATATCTAACCCGAAAATCTTTGGCGGAACGCGTACAAATAGGGGGACCCTAAATACACGTTTATTTCGAAAATCGAATCATACGTCGTACGATTGTGTGCGATCGACAATGTCCTTAAGTCCTTAAATAGCCGTCCCTGTGTACGATGTACGATTACAATATATTATATACACCGTAAACGTCTATCTCGCGACAATCGACAATGTTTTTTTTTTTTTTTATATATATTATGGAAACGTTTAGGGATACCATTAGAGAAGTATTATACCTGGCTAGCCCATTGTTGTGCGGTTTTTTTTTTTTCTGTTTACCCATCGCCGCGACTCATTTTTATTTTACGACTAAACCGGCCGCCGGTGCCCACCCGTTCGGTTTCGAGTGTGAATAAATCATTTTGCGCATTATAATGGTTGTTGTTGTTGTTGTTGTTGTTGGTGTCATTGTATGATATTATACAGTGTAGGATACACGATATTGGCATACGAAACATTATAGGTAGCCGTGTGGTACCTGATGCAGTTCGACAATGTCCGTGCGATTCAATAAACACAACGTCACCTATATAATATTATGTTTTACGGATGCTTTTTCGGTACACGAGGGGAGAAAAACATTATTATTCTCGTTTTATTTTTCTACACGCCGAACGCTGTATCCGCCCACTATCGTCTCTTTGCCACCGGCGTAAAATGTATGTATGTATGTATGTATGTATGTATGTTTTTTTTTTTTCTATCCCAAAAGGTATAATATATATTATATTATAGGTATATCGGTCGGATAAAAGACATAATGACACAACCGTGACACCAATATTATCTATTTCTCCGAGTTGCTGTATCATTGAGAGTCTTGGCAATCGGGCGTGCGCAACACCCGCCGCAGGTAGATGAAATAAATTTCTGCTCAAAAGAAGAACGGTCATTGATTTCTCGAGCGCGGTAAATGGAGGACGTAACATTCGATTGAAAAACGTTGAATTTTTGAAGGTCCAGTGTCTGCGTCTAGTTAAAGCGTTATAAACAAACCGAAAAAGAAAAAAATTATCGGAACCGAGCGGGATCGACGGTCGACAAATGTTAACGGACTCGATGCGCATTAGACCATTTAGAAAGAAATAGGTTAGGTTGACCTTAAATCTAGGTTTTATTCGTCTCCCAAGTGTTTTTCGTGTGATATTCCGTTTTTATGGTATAAATTAATATACTGATTACGGATAATCATATACGATGATATTGTGCTTTTCTATAATCTATCCTGGAATATGGTTCTGTTCTTTGGTATCGTTCCGCCCATTATTCACAGTCATCAAATCGAAAAATTTCACCGTAAATTCTGAAAATATGTTTCTTTTAAATTTTTACTATCCTCCGATTATCAACCTGTTTTTCGTCATTTTGGCCTTATTGATACATTAGCAAACTGTTGACACTTGGCTCATTTTTCTTTTCTTAACAAACTCTTATCTGGTGAAATTGATTGTCCTTCTTTACTGTCTGAAATACATTTTTTGGTTCCTTCCCGCCTTACTCGTTTATATTTTCCTTTTCGTCTCCCTTTCCGTACTACCACTTATGAACGCAATGAATCTATCTATCGTATGTTGTCCCTCGCCAACTCTAACCCTAATTTACTAGTCTTGTAACTACCTGTTACTTATTATTCGCTATTTGTCATTTTTTGTTCACTACTTATAATTTGTATCCCTCCTATCGATGGCATCACCTGTTTCTTTAATAAGTTCTGTAAATTAATGGGTCGTACTGTATTGATATATAAAAAAAAATTAAAATTAAAATATATGACATATAGTAGATTGTCCGTTATTTATACAAGGAAAACATTTATCGTTAAATTTTATGGCTCAAAATTTACTACAATACATTTAAAAATTTTAGGCCGATCAGATATTAACAAAGCGCATTATTATATTTCTTCGTTAAGTGAACCTTTTTTATACGAATCCTTGGGAAAACATCAATGCGTATATTTTATGAAATTTGTTAAATTTTTAGATTTTTGCGATTATTTTTCTAAAATGTACAGATGTAGAATAATTGTATATAAATATTATTATTTTACTGTATAGTTTCAACTTCGTTTTGTCATTAACTTGGTGGTCTATTAAGACATGTCTCTCAATATAACAGAAATAACAAAAATGATAAAGTTATTCCGTTTTTTTTTTTTTTTTTTTTTTTACTAATGAAGTTTATCAATATGTTTATGAATAAGAAACGATTATAATTTTAAAATAAATATAAAATGATCACGATTTATTTAAATCATGGATTAGATTATATATTTAATAAAAAAAAACAATAATCGTGTATTTATATCTATATTATGATTTAATACTATTACGGATCCCTATAATGTACATTAATATATTATTATTATTATTATTATTTATATTATTAATATTATGATTTTTTTATTTATTTGATATACAAAATATTATATTATTAACATAAATGCATATATAACATACATATATTGTCTTTAATAAAAATATTTATTAAATAAAATTGAAATGTAATATATTTATTTAGTAAATCATTGATTTTCGAATACAATTAATTTAGTATAATTATGCCTTGAGTTTTTCGGGTAATAATCGATAGTGATGTTTTTTTGAAAATTGATTTAATCTAGTAATCTAGTAATCTATAAAATAGTAATCGGCTATTAGTTTTAACATTTGACCGCGGTAATTGTCGAAGAGGTCTTGATTTAATATATGGATTTGCATACTGGACAAATTAAATAGACACTGTATTATTATTTCAAGCTATTTCATTTAAACATTGTATAAATAATTTTAATTTTATATTATGAGTTTTATTACCTAGATCATTCATATTCATACGTATGATATATTCTGTAGCAATACATATTTTATAGACATCTTGTGAAATATTTAAAAATTTACATTTAGTTTATATTTGACGTAGTTTTGATGCATTATGAATATCATTATTAATCAATATATTTTCGCAAGCATTACAAATATTTTCTATTGTTTTTACAATGAATTCACTCGTATATGTGACTTATCTTTGATCAATATTCTGCGATATAGATGTAAATAAGTGATGATAACGAATCTAACTTGCGCATGAGCAGAAGGTACTGTAAGTTTGTTTCTACGATTATTCATAAATAACCATACATGTTGGACACAGTTCATTACCGATTACACATTGCATTACCGAGATGGGCGGTGGTTCCATCTATAGTATATATGGTCTAAGGTTAACACCAACGATAAAATTATACGTATTAAGGAAAAAATATCCGATAAAATTACCGATAATTTTCGAAATCAACAAATTCATGAATTTCATCAGTTTAAAATTTAAATCTATAGCACAGAATATAGGTAGTATGAGTTCTATAGTTCAATGCTATTATCAATACTTATCAGCTTATTATTACACAGCGTATTTATTTCATGGTTCTGTAAGAAGACCCCTCCCCGTGCTTTTTTTGAATTATTACGTTATCAGTTACAATGTATTTAAATTATACGAGTATTACTATATATATATATATATATATAAATCAATTTTATATAATTCATTAAATTAACAGAGAAAAAATTATAATATAACATTAAAATTAAAATAAAAAAATAAAAATAAAATTAATTGGTACATTAAAATGAGATTATAATATAAAATTAATAGTCCATGCGTTTTTTTTTAGATTATATCCAACATTTATTAAAAAAGAACCTATATCAGGATTTCCATAATAATATACGGTTAGCTGACCTATCCCTATATCTTCCCATGTAAATACACTACGGGTCAGTCGCTAAACAATCATCGATAATATTTTATCGGATATTTTTTACAGTGATTCGTACCATCGATATCAACTAACGGCGCGACGCATCGACACAAATAGCGTTGATGATATTTTATTATAACTTTTATTAATAACGGAATTATACTAGTTATCGCTATAAGACCTGTACCAAAGTACTATCTACACAATATTTATGATCGGCATAAATAAATCGTTTTATTACCTCCTCCCCCGGGAAAATGTCGGAAATTTAATACCTACCGCATATTGTCTAAAATACAATACTTTTTTTTTTTTTTTTTTTAATAGAAAATATATTGCTGCTTTTTATCGAATTTCAATTGCGACATTATTTGACTTACCGCACTAAGATTTTTCACACACTAATAATCTGTATAACATTTACAATCGATGCACTATAGGATTAATTATTATTGTAAAGGTATTGGCAAATTGATTATCCGTCACGGAGACTTTGAAAATAACCCGAGTTTTACGTCGAAAATGTATAACGTATTTCGTTACCTAAACCGCAATACCACGCATAGTAAAATGTTGACGAAATCGTCCAGAATATTATATGAAAATGTATGGGAATCTCTTCACGTTTCTTTTTTATTGTATGCAATACGTTATACACATTTTATTGATTTCTCCGTGAAATTTTCGAGTTTCAACGATTGAATATCATCCCGCGTATCTACGTAAAAAAACCACACTGAAATCGCGTACTTATACGTATAGGTGTGTAGGAGGTACACGTTTTAACGTAGGAAAATGTTGGTTTTTCAAATCGCATAGTTCAATATTGTTGTTGACTCTCTATGACACGGGCAATCGTTAAATATTATGCTCTATGTCAGAGGTTCCCAAACTGTGGGTCGCGACCCAATAGTGGGTTGCTATTATATTTCAGATGGGTCTCGTATATCTACTTACAGTTTTACTTACTTACTTTACTTACTTTATTGACATTATTAATTACAAGTATCTCTGAACATTTGAATACATTGAAAGAGAATTTTGATTCATATTTTCTGAGTAAGATGAAGAGCTATCAACAAATGAACTGGATTTCAAATCCATTTCAAGAACAACTCATGACGAGTTTTTATCAATAAAAGCTGAAGAGGAATTAATCGAAATTTTTGAAAACAGTTCACTAAAAATGAATTTTAATCGAAAACATTTAATCGATTTCCGGTCATCTGTTAAAGAAACTTATCCAATTATCTCTAATTACATGGTATAATTGTGAAGTGGGCTTTTCGGCGATGGTTGCTATCAAAACAAAATTACTCTCTGCGCCTCAAATTAACAAACGTTGAAGTTGATATCATTGCAGTCATCAAGAAAAATGGAAAACAAGTACACCCTTCTCATTAAATGTACAATAAGAAATTATACTTTTTCTTTTAATTTATTAAATAAATTATATAGGTACATTTTTACCATATTAAATAGTTAATTGATTAGGTATATGATATTACTGTAAATGTATTTTTAATATAAATGTTATGCTTTTTCTTTATATAAGTATGTTTTATTTATTAATAGAGTCTGTGCGAATAATTTAGGTATAATTTAAGTATAAGTACATAATTAATTTTGTACGTTTCGTGTATTTATATATATACACAGCCGTCCGGGTGGCCAGCGCTATTATTTTCATTAATTTTTTATTTTAGCTCGAGACACTGTCACACGTTGCTGAATAGCCGTAATTACTGCCCAGTTATATATCATACACACACACACACACACACACACACGCATATAAACATATAAACGCGTGTAAACTGCAATGTATCCTTAATGTCACCCGAGAGACGAGGACTGATAATACCGCCCCTTATATTTCCGGGGTGGATTCGCGAATGGCATTTTGAGTTTTGATTAGCCGCAACGGCCGCGACATTACGACTTGATGCTTTTCTCCCCGGGCCGGCACATTGGCACATTGCGGTAAACACATATCACGAGGGGTGTAAAAAAAAAAAAAAGAACATTTTGCCATCCCCCGTCGCTTTTATACAATTTGTACGCCGAGGGAAACGGGTCACCCTCCCCGTGTGGCCATCGTTAAACGAGACGAGGTCCTGCGCATTATTGTTTTCTTCGTTTAAACCGCCATAAGGCATCTTCATCGACACGCGGCACACGGTCCTTTATATATTGTGTATAAAAAAAAATAATAATAAAATATACGTATAATATATTATAATCACATCATATATTGTAATAATTATTCGTTTATTTATTATTAATAAAACAGTCAAAGCCCGAAAATAATACAATTATTTGATATACAATGGCGGCGACCTAAGAGAATTCTACACACTCGTTTTGTAAAGGGTTGTGTATAGACAATTTTTGAGAAATTTTTAGAAATATAAAAAAAAATTATAATTTACAAACAATACAATTTAAAATATTGGTCCCGTGTCTCTATCGATTTTTATTGTCGTGTAATCACGATATTTATTTAAAAATGGTTTTTTAAAGTAATTTTCGAGTAAAAAAAAAAAAAAAACTATTATTAAATCAGTGGAGGACCACATTTTGGAGTGAATCTCATTTCGGTTTTTATATTTATAGATTAAAAAAAAGTTTGTTGTAGTTTTAAAAAGGTATTTTTTTTTTTTTTTTACTTATGCTTTAATAACTTGTTTTAATAGTTATAAAATAATAATCGCAAATGGGGTTCATTCCAAAATGTTATCCTCTATCGATTTGAGAATTGGCATTTTAATTCTAAAATCACTTTAAGAATCCGTTTTTACAGTCTTGCGTAAACATGTTTTTGTCGACGAAAATCTCAATTTTGAGTCCTCTTAATATATATCTATTATCTATATATTATATACATAAAAAGTAACAGCTAAGTTTAAATGAAAGCATAAAATAAAAACAGATACAATTAATAGTAAAATTATAGTTTAATTAAACATTATTTGAATCAAGACTTAATCAAGAAGGGGGGTCGTTATTGGCTGTTCGCATAATAATATTCACAAATAATACATTTGGTTTTGCGATCTATAGTACGTATATCTCATCGAATTAACGGGTAATAATGGCCAACAATTCGACACCTAAATAACATATGAAAACCAAATAATGAAATAGATGTATTATCGTATAATTGTAACAGACCTATAAATTAACTAAATAATCAATTTATATGACATAAGTTACATATATATATATATATATATATTATCTTATGTATATACATATAATTATATCCATATTATCTCTCCAACTCTGCATTAATTACATAGAATACATTCTTATCTAAACTTCGTATCTAGTTGATCATTATTATATTATGTTTAAGAAAAAAATACTTTTAAAGAATATTTTAAAAGTTAAAATAATATATAAATAAAAAAAATTTCAAAAAAATATAAAATTATTATATTTTGTTTTATTTACATACAAATCACCAAAGATGTTTGTCATTATTAAAATGTTTTCAATACTTTTTTTCTATTGAAAAATATAACAAGTTGTATTCAGTTAGCAACTAATAAGTAATAATGAAGTGTTTCGTTTAAAAATTAATTAAAAGTCAATATAAATAAATTAGATATTAACATTTTATTATATTTTATACATATATATATTAATTACATAAAAATTACAACAAAATAATTCTTTTATTTATTTGTTTAGGTATATAATTACTTGAAAATAGTAAATAAGTAAAAATGTTAAAAAGTAAATATATAAAATTTTTTAATACTCTTATAGGAATATGGATGTCCTCACTTGGCAATGGTTATAATTAGGGTTTGGATTTTAATGCTTTAAAAAACCTCAAAAATGCCCAATAACAAAATATTTAATGTAGATACTAAAAAAAGAACTTAATTCCACAAAATTCTCTAAAAAAGTAAAAAAAATTTATTATTTTATATTAATTATATTATTTATATTATATATATATATATTTTTTTTTTTTTATATTATTTTAAACTTAATCTAAATGGCCTGGTAGACTACTTCTACGAATTTTCTTTTTAGCCTGAAAATTATTCAATGAAAATGAATATCTTGCAATTTAGATAAGAATATTTATCAATAAATTTTTTACATTGTATTTCATTATTACACTGGACAATTAAATGCTTTTTAATATTCCCAACAAAAAACTTCGACGATCATCAGCCAGTTGTTTTATACCTGTGTTATGAAATACATATTTACACATTTGTAATATAGGGAAAATGCCTTTAAAATATAAAAATTCCCTAAAAATATAAAAATTACATACAAATGCAAAATAAAAGTTGCTTTTTTAATTCTTTGATACACGAAACGAATTTTGTGGTTGAAAAGCATTGTTATAGAGCTTTTAGAAAATACCTATTGATGTATTTTTCATTATTATTAATATTAGATATACCCCACTATCTTGATTGTTTTTCAAATCCAATGATTTATCATTGCTTTCGATATTATAACAATAATAATCCACGATCTGTGTTTCGACGATGTTTTCAAATTTTTCAATAAATTGTTATTAAAAATATATAATGATATATTTCAAATATGCTAATATAGAATATAATCATAGATAAGATAATTAATTTGACAACAGTGTTGGACATTGTTGACGTCCTAAGCATAAATAAAGTACCTGCACTTATTATTGTTAGATGATTTTTAATTTTAGATTCTGATCGTAGCGAGGGAGCTAGTGGTTTTACAATGATGTTTATTTTTATTACTTTATTTTTTCTCTGTCAACTAATTTACTACCAGAAGGAGTGCTCCGATCTTTACATGCTTACACGGTTTCCTGTAGGAAATTTCATCTAGTTGGTACTTTAAAGAGGTCATTTTTCGATTTTCTCAATAGTTTTTTAATGCGCAAGGAAAAACTACCAAGAATTGATGAAAAAACGGCAAATATACGGTTTCGTCAAATCGAGACTTTTCATTTTTTCGTAATTTCGAAAATAATGACTTGAAAATCTTGAAATTTCTATCCAATATTTAATTTAGTAAAATATTTACGATGATTAAGTTTTTTTTTTTTTTGCAATTTTAGCTATATATAGACATTTTAGTTTTCGAGGTTTCTAAGTCCTAAAAGAAGTAATTTTGGGTTTGAAGGCCTGAAAATTATATACAGCATTAAATATACGTTACTTTAACTAAATTAAAAAAATCTCGAAAATCCGTAGTCACAATTTTTTTTTATAGTCGTTTTGATTTTTTCGACCGATGATCAATTTCGAGGTATTTAAGTCCAAATAGTTGGTAAAATGAGGTTTTAAGACCTGAAAAAATGTAGTATAACGTTAGTCGTGCATTAATTTAACTAAATAAAAAAAAAACCGATGGAAAAAAAGTATTTTAGAATTTGAGCATAGCGAGGGAGCTAGTGGTTTAATAATGATGTTTATTTTTTTATTTTTTTCTCTGTTAACAAATTTACTACGTGAAGGAGTACTTCGTTCTTTACAAGCTTACATTGTTTCTTATAGCAAATTTCATCTAGTTGGTACTTTAAAGATGTAATTTTTCGATTTTCTCAACAGTTTTTTAATGCAAAAGGAAAACTACCAAAAAATGACGAAAAAAACGGCAAAAATACGATTTCGTTAAATTCAGATTTTTCATTTCTTCGTAATTTCGTAAGATCATATTTATTTCTACATTTGATCTTTGATGTAATGTTAAATATAGGTAGGTACTGAGTATATAACTAATTTTATGAGTTATGAATACTACACCGAAGCTACGCTCAGAATCGTTTTATTAAATGCAATGATTTATCATTGCTTTCAAATGCAATACATCCATCAAGAATATACTGCCCAGTAGCGAAGTGCATCCACCCCTATACTGACACCCAACGAGCGAAGTGCACCTTTTTATAAATGGATTTGTCCAATAGAATAGATATTCCAATCTTAGGAACCCTTGTTTAATGAAGTGATAGAGGAATAGTAGACCCCTCGTATTTAATGAATATCATAAAAAGTATACATAATTTAATCCACAAAATATCTAAACGAATTTAAATGATTTAAAATATACAATTATTATATTGATTGTATTAAAATGTTGAATAATGTGTCAATATTTAATGGGAAAGAGTCGTTGGAAATACATTTTGAAACCACAATATGTTTAAATTTTTATCATATAGGTACCTATAAAATAACCAAATAAATTTTATCCATTGTTTGGTCCTTTAATCAATTATTATATATTTCGAATTAACTAATTTACCTTGAAAATGTTTTTTAACTGAAAGTTAACACTACATTCATAAATCAATTTGGTAGGATCATGAGAAATATAACTGTCTAAAGTTATTTTATGTTCAGTACAGATATATAAGAAAAAATTCATTTTGAATTTCAAATATTTTATGTATATGCATGTATGATAACTAAAAATATAAAACAAAAAAAAAAGCAATAAATGATGATGATCATTTAGTTAAATATAAAAAAGGTAGGTACTTACCTATATCTTTTTATTATAGTTTTTAAATATTTTATCTATTTTTTTAAATGTTTTGAAAAGCCTGGTAAATATTTTTCAGACCCGTGCAGGTCTTTAGTGCTTAGCACAATAATTTAGACATAGATCAAAAAATAAGTACTTACCAAAAAATGATCACCATACCATTGAAAATTGAAAATTCGCATATTTGTAGTGTTCGAATATTATTTAAATATAATAAAATAGTATATACAATATAATATATATATATATATCTTTTCACCAAAGAAAAATATCGATTCCACCAAAATTACTTAATGGTAGAAATTAGAAACGAATAAGCCAATATAATAAATACATACTTACCAGTGGAAGTTAAAGGTTGATTATGTATTGAAAAATCTGAAACATCTTCTATACTTCTTCTTGCTTATTTAATAATTTTTCTGCCTTCAATACAGTTGCAGAATGATTCCTTTTAACATAATCCCGAAGATTTGACGTTTTACCAGAATATTTAAAAAAAGATTTGCAAATTTTTCATTTCATTTGACATCTTTTAAATAATAATCCCAAACATACGAACGATTTTTTATCATTTTTTGGGAAACATTTTTAAGTATTAAAATCACTAACAAAATACTACTAAATCACTAATAAATAACGATACAAAACAAAAATTAAACAACGTGCCGTGCATTAAATATTAATATTTAATATAGGTACCTATCCACACAGTTCATTAACCAGGAGCTAAATGAGCCACCGCTGATTTTTCTTAACTTTTCAATAATTAATTAGTATCCCATATTCCCAACCTCTTTAACAAATATAATGAATAAACAAAATAATAGGCCTACTAACTGTCCAAGGTCCAATGATTAGATACCAATTCGCTGTATTCGGGATGCAGGTGGTGTGTTCACACGAGAAATTATATACAAAATACAAACCTATGGGGAATACCTTTATTATCACATATTGCACATTAAAAATAGTCAAACGGTATAATATAATATAGGTACCTAATAATTGTATAATATCAAATAAGTATTCTGTAAATTTGAATAAAAATATTTGATTTCACTCGATTATTTGAATTCGTACGAAATTATCGGTTATTTCCGATCATTATCGGTTTATTCGAATAAAAAAATATTCGGTTCACTCGGTTATATTAATTCGAACGAAAAATATTCTATTCTATTTTTATATACTATCGATAAATGTTGAATAATATTCGATAGTGTCCATCACCAGTATGAATAATTACTCGTAATTAATTAATAACCGATTGATTTAGAACTCTTTATTAATATTAGGATGGTGATGGTCTTATAATTATTTGAATAACCGAACAGCAATAATAAGATAAAAAACGAATAATATTAATAAAATAAAAATGCATATTTAGGACCCAAATAAACGGACTGTGTTCGCGTTTTTTTTTTTTTTTTAATATATATACAAATAAACTCGGGATGTTGGTGGTCGCTGATGACATGGCACACTAAATTGTGATTGTAAAATACCGAACAATAGCAAAATACATAGAAAACACAATTTGGAACGTACACGTGTGACATGCCCGATTTTTTACCGACCGACAGCCCGAAATCGGTTTCGTTTCTTACATTATTCAACGAGGACATCTATTCGACATTATTACTATTCTGTTATCATTAAACATCGAATAAATGTATCCATGCTGTGTAGGTATTAAACAGGGCGAGTGTACCGATTGCGGCCATTTGAGTTTTATATTTTGTTTAAGATTAATTTGATTAATAAGAATAAATTTAGATAATTGTTTACCAGTATAATATTATCATTCACCCGCCAATTATAGTCATTAATAGTAATGAAATTCGATCGTTAATTATTATAATTGTACAATTGTGGGGCCACAACAATAGTACTGAAATCAATTATTTTAGCGAAACTATTAAATACAGTTTTTAAATTGATTAAAAAAGAAAATAACCAAAAATTCTGAATTTGGAGAATAATCTCCCAAAAAATTATTACCGTAATTTTACATCACTAATCAGCATAGTTTTAGAGTCGATTGGATAGTGTAAGGTGGTTAACTTCACGGACATTAAAAATGTATACGACAATCAGCTGGTGACGTGAATAAAAATTAATAAAAGAGTTTTTAGATTAAATATTTATATGCATATATTAGTGCCAATTATAACCACTCTACTCTGACACAGCGACATGCGACCATTAATATTGTATTATATAATATACCTAGTATATGATCGAAAAAAATAAAAAATGTTTCTATTATGTATAAAAAATTATTTATTGTGTCCCCCTTGTCTGTTATTCATTCAATACTGAAGAACTTTGAAAACTATTTCGTTTTTAAACATGCAACCATTGCCGTGATTAATGCCATTAAGTTCTAAGTATAGATAACATTTTGGCATTTTGAAACGTAAAAGGACTTACTTTATAGGTACTATTTTTTAATCTGTTCGATTGTATCGATACGAAATTTCATGGAAATGAAAACATTATTTATTATAATACACCTAAAATATTCAAATATATAAAACATGAGTAGGTACCTACCAAATGAAATTCTGTGGAGACGCGATATTACGCTATCGGGCAGTAAGCTGTCATGATCTATATTATTATAATTTTGGTGATTGTAGGAAAAGATTTCCCGATTGATATAAATCAAGATTTATCATATGATTATTATATTTTTTATATATTTTAAAGTGCAGTTAATTGGGGAAAACACAAAAAAATTTTTTTACAAATATTTTAATCATATTTATTTAAATGTATGTATGTTTAGCTACAAAACTGTAACGTATTATCAAACTGAAATTATTTAAAAAATATTATTTTAGAAAATTTAATTTTAAATAATTTTGTACATATTATGTAATTTTAGTGTATTTATTATTATTATTTATTATTTATATATATTTAAACGAAAAAATACCATTTAGTCGGAATTTTTTAGCTTTCACATATTTATTACTTAAAATTGTAATTACTCAGTAATAAATGGTGTAATAATGTAAAAAGTAACATTTTTGAAATCTTCATAAAATTTTCTACTCCATATTTATTATTAAATGTGTTTTTGGTTGAAATAAACATGATAGCACAATGTTTAGGTTTTTTCGTAAAAAATGACAGAACTACTCAACTTCAAGTGCCCGATTTAAATTAAATAATTGATTTAAAATTTTGCAGGGATTATTTTTTTGCGCATTCAAAACAAAAAATAGGTGGGTGCAGTAAAGTGTACAATTAAAAAAAAAATTTACAAGAGTAAGCTAAGGGCCACCCTAATGTATAGTGTACATGACATTTTGGAACAATTTGAGAATAATTGTTCTGATGGGAAATTAATGTTTGGTACGACAGTTTCGTGAGCCGTACTAATTAGATAATAAGCAATATAATATAACGTAAACAATTTCATGTAAATTCTGTTTGGAATTTCTCTTTTTACTTACCTATCGTTATTTAACATTTACTGTATTTATTAATTATTTATGTATAACATTAAGAATATGTTTTTATATGTTTAATTCTTTAACATTTCGATATACCTATACTTGTTTGCTGCAGGATTTAATTGTGTCAAAATATATTTAGATCATGTTGAAGGTAATAATGGTAATAAATGTAACACATTCTTGGACAGCGAATTTTAGGGAAACAAAAAAGTATATGTACCTATTATATTATTTTGTATTATTTATTTATAAACATATTGATCTAGATTATAAAGTATAGAATATTTTAATTATGTATGAGGTGAGTTTATTTTTGTGAAAAATATAACATTTTACTGACTTGTTTGATTATATATCATAATGCTGCCTATGTATTTTTATTTTTTTTTTTCATGAATAATTATAAGTGTTATTAGAACATAACTTCTTTTTTTTTGTTTTTATGAACGGAGGATTATATTCCTACTTAAAAAATTTATTATTAGTTAAAATTTTAATTCTATTAATACTATTAAATATAAAAAACACCTATTATCAATTATGAAAAGGAGAATATTTTCAAGAAAATGATTTTCATTTTGTGAAATACGTATTATATAACGATAAAGTTGTTGTTTTAATATATTGGCAAATGCAGGTATATTTATCTGCCTTTAACACAAATATCACAAATTTTTAGGCTTTTTTACTTTATCTCACTTTTTCTATAATTTTGATAAGTACCTACATTGTTAATATCATTTTATTAAAATGGACAGAAGTGTATTTTTATTAAGTACTTAATTATTGCAGAAACATGGTTTTATCAGTGGAAAAAAAAAATAATGGCATTGCTAATTGCATTGATCTTAATTTATAACTATTTTAGATGGTTCATATTTATGAAAGTAAAAATGTAAAATAATAGATTTTTTAAAATTCGAATAACAAGATAATCTTGTGTATAAAATGTAAACTCCGAAAACCGTTTTTCCCACGAAAAAAACAATACTATTTATGATTTAATTCCCCAGCCCATTTTCACCACCGCTTGTCGGGTATTCTTTTATTTGCCATTACCGTTTCAAACTATTCTCCGGTCATCTGAGATTTTTACGCGTTTCATTCCTCTTGCGCTTATGCCTTTTCTCCGTTCTTTTTACGCCGGGAAGAAAAACGTGTTTCCCAACTCGCCAATTTTGTGTTATCACTCGATGATTTTCTTCGCCACTGTATTATCACCCCGAACTTCCGAAATCGACTTTATCGATTTTTCAACACGTTTTTTTTTTAAGAAGTGGACGTTAGATTCGTGTTTCACAGTCGTTTTAACGTCTGACTGAATGTTTCTTTGTCTACCGATCGTCCCCGTCCGACCAGGACGTTCGTTACGATTGTGTGTATATATTATCTGTCGATATAAATACGGTGTCGTCTGTTATCTGAATAGTTTAAATAGGATAACTTTCGACCAATCTATCATATCGATTATGGCAGCTTCGGAAAGGAACTTACGGTACGGGTACGCCGGTTCAAATCTCACCTCGTCAATCCGATTGTTTTGCAATAATACACAAATTTTTCAATTATTATATAATATTGTGTATCTATAAATAATATATTGAGACCATTAAACATGTGGAATTAAATATTATTCGGTTAACGTATTAAATTAATAAGTAAAGTAGTGAGTATTAATTGGTAGCCCGAATATTCGATACGGAAAAAAACGTAAATACAAAACGATTAAAAGAAACGTAACACTAAATAAGTATTATATTGACATGAATTTAATTTCGAAAATATATGAGATTCACTTGCATTTATATTGGTTTTAGTTATCGAGTAATCAAAGTTTTACTGTAAAGCTGGTTACACGCGGAGCGATTCAATCGCGTCTCCACTACTTATTAATTTCCCATTTTTTTGCGCTAAAACTAAAAAGTTTAGATTGTATCACGAATCTCGTGTAATGAAGTGTATTTTTTATAATAAAAATAAACAAATAATTATGTTCGTCTTGTAACTTTTTATATGTTAGATACCTACCTACCTAGATACCTACCTATTAAATAAGCATTGGTTATATATTTTTCAATTCTATGTATTTTTATTATTGTAAGCCGGTATTTTAGAACAATTTATAAATTTAAATTTATACCTATATTTTTTTTTCAATGGTGAATAATTTTACATTATTATTATCAACTTGAAATAATGACAAAATGAAAGAGAATAGATTAAAATTAAGGAGAAAAGAGACAGAGACGGAGATTAGTAAAGGAAATGTATGTACAAGGAAAGAGGGGAATAGGAAGACCGAAAAAAAGGTAATTGGATGTGATTGAGAATTTGAGATTGAAGAGGGTTGATGTAAGTGAAGAGGATGCGAGAGGTCAAATTAAGTGGAAGTTGATAGGTATCAAAAAATTTGGCCGATTCCAAATAGATGGGAGAGAAAGCGAAGGAAAAGAAAAATATTGTTTTCAACTTGAAAAACTTTGTTTATAAAAATTTACATGTGTATTTAAGATTTGAATACTTTATGTAGTTTAAACAAATGTTTTTTTTTTTTTGATAAAAATTTCAAAATTATTGTTAAGTATATGGTAGTGTGTATTGATTGCTAGTTTAACTTATAAAATTATTTTATGTTTGACACTTACCTGTATTCCATATACTTTGTTCGTTGGATACGTCTACTATGAATGCCTCGTTGTCAAATATTTTAGAACGTAAGTACCTATACTTACCTATATTATAAAATTGATAATAGAATAATATGTTAAAAATATATGTAAACAATCGCGTCAACCCGCGTTTCGTACGCGCCGTTTGCATATGTACATTGGAAATACATGTGCTTAATTTTTGACGCGTTTCGTACTTGATCTGAAAACGCGAACGCGCGCGTTTGAATCACACCGTGTGTAATCAGCTTAACATTATATATTATACAAAAAGTGTATTATTATTGTAATTTATTAATTAAAAATATTAAAATATATACTGGCTGATACTTAATACAATACAGTGTTTAAATATGATATGTCAATAACATGCTGAGTGATTTCTCCATATCGCCTTTGCATCTACAATGTCGGATATTGAGATATCTCCTAACCAAATCCTGGGCTTCTTCTAATGCGGTGCTGGTCTTTTGTTGTGAGACCTTTCTTGTCATGGTTTCCAAGTATTCCAAATACCTTGTACATATCCCTAATTCTTCCTGAACTGACCCTAGCACCTGTTTTGAAAGTCCTTCAAAGACTTCATCGGCTGTTTTGTTCCAATGGGGAGTAGTTTCAAGGTCAGTGTAGGGCCATTTGTCCTTGTCAGAGCTGGACAGATAAGAGGACACAGCAAGTTGATTTATCATCAACTCTCTGGTGATGCCTGTACTATAAAGGTTGCTGCCCTCGTTATTACTAACAAGTAAGTGATAAGTAACGTGCATCAATGTTTTGATGTCACCTTCAGCTCTGTAACCTGACCCTACAAGCCTTGAGGCAATTGAAGCAGAATAAAAGGTTACCACTTTTCTCTCAAGATTGCTGAAGCCAGGTGTCAGTCCATATCGGAATTTTGCCCAGTATGCATATGGAGAGATACGCCGTGCAATCAATATACTTATGACAGAAACACCAAGGTTTTCTGTGTGACCAAGCCTCCGCAATTCCTTCTCAATCTTAACAGCGTTTGGCATTACTGAGACCGAAATGTTCTCAGACAATTCCTTTACTGTGATGTTCAAAATAGCCTTTTCTTTTGGGTTAGACATGTGCTGTGTTTAGTAACCAGTTTGTATTACACTGGGGAATACATATTTCGTTGACTTAGATCTGACACTTGTTATTAACTAACTTTTAGCCCCTGAATCCAAAAATGCCACCAGTTTTTGTCTATCACATCAACCTTTTAAGATACAAGATACTATATCTTCTCTATGTCTCAAAATTCATACAAAATGTGTATACAAAGGAATATAAAAAAAAATTGCAAAATATGCTATTCACAGAAAATAATTTTATTCATACAAAGAATATAATATATTATATAGGTCAATGTAAATCAAATTATGTTCATACAAATTAAAATTAAATTATTTTAGGAAACGGCAAGCATATACATACATTAAGGTAAAAATTTTCGCTTATAACTTTTCTTAGAGTGTTCTATCTGTGGACAATCTCGCCTGATACTCCAACAATAGTCAGCCATCATATGCACATCCCATCTTCCCTGATATCGTGCCTCCATAATCTTCAAATCTTGGTGGAATCGCTCTCCCTGCTCATCACTAACTGCACCAAGATTTTCCGGAAAGTCAGCAAGATGGCTATGCAGAAAATGCACCTTGATGCTCATATTGCAACCAAGTATTTTGAAGGTCTCCAAAAGTCGTTGAACAATTTCGGTGTAATTATATGCTCGTGTATTTCCAAGAAAATTCTTTATAAGGTCTTTGAATGCTATCCAAGCATTTTTTTGGATTTCTGTCATTGTTTCGATAAAATGTTCATCTTTAACAAGTTGCCGAATCTGTGAACCGTCAAATACTCCGGCTTTTATCTTTTCAAAAGACAGACTAGGAAATTCCGTAATGAGATACTTGAAGCAGTCTCCTTCAGTTGACAATGCCTTAACATATTGCTTCATGAGACCCAGTTTTAAATGCAGAGGTGGAAATATAATGTTCTTTCTATCGAAAAGTGGCTGATGTAGAATATTAGGATCACCAGGTTTAAGTTCAGATCGTGGCAGCTAATTTGACTGCAATCAATGCTTCTCACGAGCTCTGCTATCCCACATACACAAAAAACAGGGATACTTGGTATATCCGCGTTGCTGGCCAAGAAGGAAGCAAACCATTTTAAGGTCAACACAAATGATCCATTTATGCATGTTATATTGCAAAAAATCAATGACTCTCTTTATATTTTCGTATTCTTCACGCAAACTAACTGAATGGCCTATTGGAACTGCACCAAATACATTTCCATTGTGGAGAAGGACACACTTCAAGCTCCGCTTTGAGCTATTGATAAACAATCGCCAATCAGTTGCGTTATAGGCTGGAATTCCCAACTCCTCCATTAAACCATGTACGTTATGGCAATACATAAATCCACCTTCACATTGAAAGTATTGCAGAAATGGACTTTCTCTTGATCGAAAGTAGGACACCTTAACTCCTTTTTCAAGCAAGTTTATCTCGTGCAGTCTTGATGCTAGAAGTTCTGAAACCTTTTTTGATTGACCCAAACCTCGTGCCAAATAATTTAACTCATGCTGGTCAAATCCTTTGCGAATGGAATCATTTTCAATTTCAAAATCTTCATCGTTGATGTCACTTCTTTCCCACACTCGTATTTCTGTATTTCGAAAGAAGGTACTTTATAAACTGGCACTGGGATTTCAGCTGAATGAGGCACTGGGTGTATAGCTGATGGTAAATTAGGATACTCTATTTTACATTTGTTTTTCTTGTTATATCATGACGTCTATATATATATACTCCCCGCAAAATCACCAATTTTCCCCTCTACTTTAGCAACCACGCCATCAGGAAGTCCACCAACATCCCATCTACTCTAGACTACAGTAAGTCCTTCTCCCCCAAACTCAAACATTCGATTTCATCGTGCCCTTTCCACACATCGAGTCCATATCAACCCGCCCCGACCTCCTCGATGGCCACAAAAGAAACCGTCCTCCCAACTTCTGAAATAAACAATAACTATCAATCTCTCCACCCCACCATCTCACAACTCCTGATACATCCAACCCTCTGATAGAAGCACAAGCTTGTGACAGAGTACCCCCCCCCCCCATAAAGCAAGTCAGGTTCCTGTTTATTCGACTCCCATCTCGTCATTTCAAATGGCTATGTGGTCTCGCTTATCACCTTAATACCATATGAGCCTTCGTAGACATTAAGCAACTTCTTTATTTCACAGTCTTCGCTATTAGATAGTTTGTAGTTCTTCCAATATTTCCTGTCTTACATGGAAGTTTACTTTTTGTCTTTGCTTTTTATGATTCTCCTCTCTTTTTAACGCCTTGTGTCTAATACTTGTCACCAGTTGGACTGACTCATCTTTCCGTTGTGTTTTTGGTTGTAATTTAAATTGGACTTCTTTCTCGATAGGTCTTCACCAGGGCCGGATTTAAGGAGGGGCCAGTGGGGCCAGAGGCCCCAGGCCCCCACCACTTTGGGGCCCCCACCAATCGTAATAGAATTGTAGTGATTCTAATTATAGCAAAAAAATATTTTGAAGAAAAA
>JAIPRL010007539.1:0-23151 GCA_025469235.1 Pemphigus obesinymphae
ATCATTGCTTTCAAATTCAATACATCCACCAAAAGTACCCTGCCCAGTAGCGAAGTGCATCCACCAATACTGACACCCGACGAGCGAAGTGCTTCCACAACCTACTGACCGGCTTTTTTTCTTATTTTAATGTATATATTGTTAAATTAATAAAAAAATGCGTTTACAATAATAAATTCATTTTGTAAATTTCACAAAATATATAAGTTATGATTTAATAAAAATAATTTGTAAAATTAATACAGATTTTATTATTATAATAAAATATGTTATTTAATTGAAAAAAATATTCTGTTTAAATTGACTAATTTGATTAACAAATGAGCGTTTGTTCTACGAAGAAGAAAGAAAGAAATGAACACAATATATTTATAATTGAATTAACAAAATATTTGTTAATTCAAATAAATTTGTATTCAATTGGACAATTTTACCCAAGACATTAATACGTTTTGTTATTTTACCGTTAAATTAACAAATATTTTATTTCTAAATCAACAAATATTTTATTGGATGAATATTAACAACCATATTATTAAATTAATCTATATTTTTATTGAAATCACAGATATATTAGGTTCAGTGAATGAATGATCCTGAATAGGATCGATAACAAACCAATAAATTAATATATTATTAGAAGTTTGGCGTACACTCCTGAACAGTTTGAACCCTTCAGCAAATAATCTAAATATACACTTCTCGTGGATTAGTTCATCTCTATTTTTAATTGTAAAATATATATTATAATTATATAAACTAATTATGAAATAATCAAAATATCTATGTTGATGTTGATGAATGTGATATATGTATCAACAATAATTTTATACCTGTCGGTTTATTTTAATTTTCTTATTAGTTATTCTCTTTAGTTTAATTATCTATTTTTTTTTTAATCTTAAAATACGATTTTCAATAACATAAAATTAAAATTAAAAATTTTTTAAAATGGTCATCAAAATGCCAAAGAAAAAGTAGAATTCAATAAAGTTTGGTCTAATGACTAAAAACAAAAAAAAACCTTTTTTTTACTGTAATTTATACATTTTAGAAGTTATAGGTAATAAACGACATGCACATCTGCACAACGTAAATTATTCTTACATATAATATGTAGGTTTACTATAATATAATAAAATATTTTAATGTAAATGATCTTAATATACCTATTACCTACTAATTAACACGTCACGTAAAATAACAGCTTATAAATTAAAATAAAAAAAAAAAATCGTCCAAATACAGATTATAGAATTTGGTATATAGTCCTTTGGTCTTTTTGAGGGAATAATGTATTATTATCATTATTAATTTAAAAGTTAAGATAAACTATTTTAAATTATTTTAAGTAAAGTACGGTTTTACATTATTAAAAAATAATAATAATAACAACAACACAAAATAGGTAACCATAACCACTTTACTTCCCCTAGCTTCTGCATATATGTATAAAATATTTCCATTATAATAGGTAGGTTCCCTTAATGCCTTGAATAATATGAAAATATTGGGAAAAAAATAACCTCTTAAAGTATTAACTATATTCAATTTTCTACCAAAAAATTCTCTCCAAAATTCCTACTCAACTCCTTCTATCTAAAAATATGTATACATTCATAAAAAAAAAACACATAATCTTAAAACTAATTTTCGCTCAGAATCAAAAATTTTAAAAATTATATAAGTATAATATATATATATGTGTGTGTGTGTGTGTGTGTTTTTTTTTAGATAGTAAATATGTATAATAAGTGCACGCTTATAAATAAATAACATGCTTACTGTACAATAATTGCAATCAATATTGACATTAAACAATAGTTCAAATTTATCATCATATAACAAACTATAGTAATATTTAATTGTAAGTTCAACGTCGAGCAGTATAATAAGTTAAAAAGTATATATATTATACATTCGTATTTTATAATCGTAAAAATCTGAAACCGGGACGCGATAAATATTACATTATATGGTCTTAAAACCGCAGGGTTTCGATTATTAAATGAAGAAAAATGTGTTGTGGTTGCGGCACTGGACTAGCGGGAAAAAAGTGAAAAAGAAAACCGACCGAGGGAAAATGGGGGTAAAAAAAAAATAACATTTTTTTCTTCTGCAATGAAAATCAAACGTAGAAAAAATATATGAACGGTGTGTGTAACTTTAACGGTAAGGGGACGTGGTTAGAACAAAGGGGTGAACGTGAACGTAAAAATAATAATAAAAAATATATGTATGGAGAGGGACGAGAAAGGAAATCCGTTGGCGCCGCCGTGTCGACGGGGGTAAATAATTAAGTTAGATGGTGAGAAATTCCGAAACACATTCGTAATAGTATAAATACAGCAAAACCGTATACCTAACAATTTATAAAAAGCGATAAGGAGGAGTGGGCGTTTGCCTATATACAGAGTGAAATCGATAAGTTGTGCACGTAAATACAATATCATGTAAACCTATACGTCATACGCTATTGATTTTGCATGTTTTAATAATACAGCTGTGAAATATGCCTCTCGTCTACATTCAATTGTGCATATATAGTGCATTAGTGCATCGTATGACACACAGAGTGGTTTTAGGTTTATATGCCTACATAAGTTTATGTTAAAACATACATACATATATATATATATATATATATATATACTGCTATAACATACGTGTTGCAAACAAAACGGGAATATAGGTGTATGCAATAGATATCTTATATCACCGTTACTGCCGTCCGTCAGTCTGTTCTATCGATTCGTTGTCATAGTCATTAGAGACAACGTTGGATTAACAAATATTTATTTTATTTAACGGTAAAAATTCAGTTTAACGCCTATTGTTCCTAGTAGAAATATCATGGTAGAAATATTCGGTAACAGTTTGTTTCGAGTACAATAGTTAAAAAGTAGGTACGTTAAAATTACCAGTGTAAACCAGTTTAAATATAAATAATCGTGTGATCGCGGTGACTATCATATTGTTAGTACCACTATATGGCCGAAATATAGGTACCTATAAATTACATAATAATAATAAAATAACAATAATAATTTTTATATATAGAATACATTAATTGAATCGAAAAATAACCTAGATATCGGTTAGAATTGCACTGAAAACATTGAATTTCAAAATTATTATATTAAGAAACTTACAGTTTCCTTGTGGAAATTTAACAAAATATACATGATCTAAAAATTTTATTTAATGAAAAATATTTCCTATTCTTGATTGGCAGTGAAAAAGCTAATTGCAAATTAATAACAAGCATTTCTGTTATGTTTAGTGCTTCAAAATAAGAAAAATAACGTTATGACCACAAATGAAACGGAAATATCGATTCGGTTCAAAATCAATTGTGCAGTTATACATACACACACACACACACACATATATATATATATATATATATATATATATATACTAGTATACACTCTTATTTATTTTTATTGCTTTCTACATGTTTTCATTTTCGATTTGTTACAATCCTTTGTCCTTTTCTTTTAGGTCATAAGTATATGTTATTTTTTTTCTCTATTCTCTTTTTTATGTACTATTTTCGCATAGTCCGCTATTTTCTATCTTAATGGTCAATAACGCCTATATATTTATGATTTTGATATACGTATATAGATGATTTTCAAATATACTAGTTCACAATTTTGAACCTCTACTTAAATCTGCAGAAACATACAGTAGATGATGTTGTACAATAGTACAGAGGTTCCCAACCCTAGGGTGACGTAAACTATGAAATTATTTCAAACATAAAATAATCATATATATTTTTCACAATTAAAAAAAAAATGATTTTATGATAGATATAACGTGTATGTTTATTGTAATAAAATATAATATGGCTGGTTATACCTAGCTAAAGAAATCCGAAGTTAAAAAATATAAATACACGATATACTAAAATACTATAGATACTAAAGGGTGCCGTATTGGTTTTTAGAAAATACTTTAGGGTGCATTGAGTCAGAAGAGGTTGGGAACCTCTGTGTTAATATGTCACCAACATAAAACTCGGATCTAGATCGTGCAACAAATGAGTTATTGACTAAAAAATATTTTGAAACCTCTAAAAATTATTTTTAAAATAATATCTTTACGTGATGTTTACAAAAGTAAAAGTAAGTTAGGGTTTACATCTGGTTATAAAAAGTTAGTCACCCAAAACCATCCCTGAAATTAAATTTTAAAAAATTAAAAAATAAATAAAATCGCCAAATCATTTTAGTTTATTCTACATATTAATATATTATAACACTTATATTTTTTAAATTATTTTATATTTTATATTGTTGTAATAACTACTTTTGAAAATGGTAGTGTATATAATATAACTAATGATACTTTTCTAAAATAAATATTTACAGCAATATTTTAAATACCTACAAATACATGTACTTAATAGGTATATTTGTTACATGGTGTTTTTTTTTATCAATTAAAGATACAGACAACTAAATTAAAATAAGCATATTATGTATATAGGTAACCATTGGCATAATTCAAGATGAATAAAGCTCTCCTGAAAATATTCTTGCTCAACTACCCCGTATGGATAAAATTTGTTTATACCTTCAATCTCCACCAGTCAAATAGGCCAATGGTGGCTACACAATTACAAGGAATTGTCTAAAGTTTTTCGTAGATACTCATTTATTTTTTAAACTCTCAAGTTTATATTATATTACTAAAAATAAGAAGTTAAAAAATGTTCAATAACAAAATAAAATATTTATAGCATGGCCACTCAAATACTTAAGTAAAACATGTTGATCGAAAATGTATTTAAAACGCTATTCGCCTATATGTAATATACATTATACATAATACGACTATATACAATACAATGGATTCCGCCTAATGTGGGCACCGATTAATATGGGCATCCGTGTAATATGGACAAAATGGTCTGGTCCCAATTCCAATGTATACTAACAAGGTTAAAAAAAAGCGCATAATATGAGCATTCGTTTCGGTTTATATGGGCAATATTATAATCTAGGTCCATACTTCTTCTAATTGACAACTGTGCTGCACATCCAAAAACTGTTGACCTCAAAAATATCACTTTAGAATTCTTACCATCAAATACGACATCCTTAATCCAACCCTTAGATATGGGTATCATCAAAAACCTCAAGGTGAGGCATAAAATGATGCTGGTTAATTTTATTCTTGAGAAGATCGAGGAAAAACTATTTGACTCATCTACAACTGCTAACAAAATAAGTTGAAAAAGAAACATACTGCAAGCCATACAGTTCGTACCTATCCGAGAGCTGGCGAGAAGTTAGCTGCACAACTGTGATGAATTGTTTCGCTCATTGTGGATTTTCTAATTTTGTTGATCCACCCCCCGAATTGTCTTGCTTTAATGATAATGAAGACGTTTGTGAACTTGTAGTACAAAATGTTTAAAAATAAAGAAAGTTGGATGCGAATGAAGAAGAAAAATAAAACAATAACCTGGGTACTGCTCCACCAGTTACATCTAGAGAGGCAGAAAAATGCGTTGATTTGTTACAGAAGTTTTTCATTTAAGAGGATAATGAAAATAGTCCGTCTGATAAGCATTAAGCATGTGCCCATTTTGTCAACCAGATCCACATTAAACAGCTTAAACAACGAGCTATTATAACGTATTGTACACCTTCCACATCCAAATAGTATTTTATTTAACATGTAATATTATTTATTATTATTTTATATTTTTATTATGTATTAATTTAACATTTTTTTTTTCAATTTTATGGTTCACGTATGCAAAATAAAATGTTTTCGATATTAACATTTTTGTGTTTTTTTTTTTTTTTTTTTTTTTTAACTAATTTCGGTTTGTTTTATTTGGCCAACCACTTGATGTGGGCAAATGATTTTGGTCCTAACGTGTACACATTAAGCGAAATCCACTCTATATGTATAACACTATTATTTTTAATATTTCCATAAGAGAATGAAATAAAAATCACCCTGTATACTGTGTACTGTACGCTTGCATATTATATTATAAACAGCGGGCGGACTTTATATTATATAAGTTGGTGGTGTAAACTTATCGAATTATGTCAAAACCACAGTGGCCGCCTTATACAAGTAGCGTAGTCTATGTTCGTATTCCACGATATAGCTGTGATAATATATCGATACCTGTATATCACTGACACTGTATGAATGCAAATATATATATTATATATATATATATATATACACACTGCCGTGCTACTGGTAAAAACAGTAACTATACATAATTAATAAAAAATGAGGAATTATGTAATATTTTTAATTAAACCATCTCGCATTTTATTTTACCTATATCATTAAGGTAATTAAAATAAAACATTAATTTTTGGTTAGGTATTAAAATGTCGTAGAATCTTAACTATTTACAATTTTACTAACATTCCTGTCTAGTCGTTGTGTTTATTGTAAATTAATATTGCACTTTTTTAGTTATTTATATTTTTGTACATGAGAATACAATTTAAGCCAATATTATTATAGATCGAAAATAGATGTGTATTTATTTAACTCAAACAAGTTCTAAAAAAATATATAGGTAAACGTTTTAAAAATTATATATTTCTATATTTAATGTCAGAATATGCATCAAGTATAGTTTTTGACAAAATAAATTACAGTCGCTGGGTTGAGTGGGTTCCTTAAAAGCAGTTCATCTATTATCTACATTCTACACGGTATATTATATAGTAACTGTATTTTTTGCCTGGTAATATAATTAGTATTATAATATTGTGGAAATTATCGATTTTTTACTAGCAGAAATATTGACTGTATATTGCAGAAACAGCGTTTTAAAAAAAAAATATATAATACCTATATTATATATATATAAAATATAATATATATATATATATATTAAATATAAAATATATATTTTTGATTGAATGATAATATTTTATAGTACTTGTAATTTCTAAAAAAACATTTTAAAAATTTCAAACGTGCGGCAATTTTTACTACTACAGTACATATATACAACCACTAAAATCAAGGGCGAATACCGTTCACAAAAAATAAATAAATAAATAAAATAAATAAAAAATAGAGAAAAACGGCGTAAAAATAGGTTGGTGACCTTTTCGCTTCTATTTTTTTGCTTATAACTCACAAATCGCCCCTCCCGTTCAAAACCTCCCGTATCCGCCTCTAACTAAAATATTGTGATCGAAATATTTTAGTTACTTTAAGTAGAAAAAAAAATAAAACATAAAAGTTAATTTTCTCGCCAATTTTCGGCGGCTCGTGGGCTTTGAAAGTGGGAGGGCGATTAAAAACTATTTATTTTTGAAAAGCATAAATTCAAAAAATAAATATATAAATACGTTTTAGAAAAATCGAAAATTACAAAATAATAAAACTTATCATTGATTATACATATATATTACTATTATATATATAATCAATGGTTTTATTCTCAAAATTTAAACGTCTATGTTTTTGTGTTTTGATCACGATTATAACCTTTATAACTTATATATAACATTTATAAGTTATATACCTTTATAACCGTGGTTTTATATCGTATAGTGCATGGCTAATTATTTAGATATGACAGCAATTGTTACGTTTTCGTCCAGTTGTGTCATTCATGGGATAAAAATTGAAATTGTGACGTGAACTGCCGAGGATTTTTAAACGTAGACAAATTAGCGTATATCTATATATATTATCAATTTCATCGGCAGATAACGTAGTGCACATGCGCAGTTCGAATTGCTGACATACCTATAGATATGTATAGTGACGGTATAGTTATGGCGGGCGATTGTCAACGTCGCCCTAGCGCCGAGCGCTGTTCATGTTACCGCGCAAATGAAAGGTTATTACCTACATATATCTTTAAACTCTGATTACCTCATAGTGTTTTCATAACAATGGAAAACAATTTTTACGTTCAATAATAATATTTTAAAAATGCATTACAATGTAAATATGTATTAATAATTGTTAATATTTAGGTAAATCAATAACTATAACTTGTTAAGAGGACACCACACACCTGATTTTTAACGGGTTATGTAAAGGCAATTTTTATTAAATTTTAAGAAAAATTTCAATCAAACAAATTAAAAATATTTAAATATATTTTAAAAGTAATTTAAAATCAGACCTGTATCAGTGTACCATTGTTATTAAAAAACATGTTTACTCATTTTTTATTTTTATCAACTTGAGAATACTGTATAGAAAGATGAAATAAAATATATACATTATGAAGAATACAAATAAAGTCTAGCGACTGATGGGACCGATTTTCGATATGTGCATTTTTACCGATTTTATAAGCTGTTAAAAAAAAATTGAAAAAGCGATATTTTAACAGTTCACAAAACGCGTAAAAAGTGCATATTATATCAAATATCGGCTCCATCGGTCGCTATATAGAAAATATCGTTAGTTATAATTCGTTTTGTATTTCTAACATATTTGTGAGTCGATAAAAAACGCAAAAAAATGCTAATACGAGTTTTCCATTGAAAAGTCGTCGGTGTGGCGTCCTCTTATAATACGTGATTTGCTACAATTTTAGAGGGGGGGGGGAGCGTCGCTCCTACACACGAGCCGCGCCGCTGTATTACAGACTCAGGCCCGTCGCTATAGGGTACGAGCAAGACATATGCGTCGCTATTTAGGGCGGCAGAAAATCAAAACAACAAAATTTCGCTTTAAGACAGCAAAATTAAAATAGGCGGGTATAAATATCGACAACGGATGACGATCGCGTATTTTTTGTATTTTTGTTATTTAGGTAGTTCGGAAAAAAAAAAAAATTGATAACTTTTTTATTTTGCTTATTTACGTTTTTAGAATTAGATATTGGTTTAGGGCGGAAAATATCTAGCGACGGGTCTGATTACAGTGGCCACATTTTACCTGCAGCTGTGTATTATATTATTATCAGTGTTGGTATATCGGAAAAATCAAAACTGCGCGTATGATAATAAACCGTTATATTATATGCATAATATGTTGTATACGTCAAAAAGCCTCGTCTGGGTCCTGTGCGACGTGCCCGCGCTTGAGTCTCGTCATCGTCAATAAACCTAATATTTCATAACGGGAAAATATAATATTATGTACATCCATTATTCATATACATATATATATATATATGGGATGTATAGAGATAGGTATTTGGACTGCAAACACGCGAATAAATTACGAATTTATGGCCGGGTGAAAACTGCAGCATACATACAATACGTCTGCCACGCCAGCGAGACGGCCGGCCGTGTGTAATGCGTGTACAGTACAGTATTACATATATTATAGTGTTTCCGGGGAGATTCTATCGTGTGTACTTTTGATATTCTCTTCTCCGACGCCGCGCAACTCGACCGGCGCGCCACAATGCGGTTGTTTACAGACGCTAAAACCCCAGAGCAAAGCGTTTTATTCACCACAACTGCAACTGCACATATTTTCATATCACGTAACGTCAACGTGTATTGTAAAATATCACGTGGCCTACGAAAAAGTGCACCATATCGCAAATATACCCCCGTCTTATCTGCATAACGTACGTACCTACTGCACGAGGCCGTATCTAAGTGGGGGGGAGGGGGTCCACGAGGTCCACAAAACGTAATCAACAGTTTAAGCTGTATTCAAAACTGGTCAATTTAAATTAAATTGAAATTGTACAAACTTAATGACTATATTTTCATTATAATAGTTATTCGTATACTCGGTGTTTTTACGAACTCTTTTAAAACCCTCTACTGCACAAGCTTTAGCTCGTCAGAGGGTTGCGAATATTTACAAACTTATTATATCATCTTAATCGGCGGAACACGATTGAGCATAGAATATTCCGTAACACGATCGAGCATAAAATATTTTAAGCCACGTTGCCACGTCCGAATTCTATGTTCAATCGTGTTATACATTTAGTATACCTACGTACCTATATATTATATAGACGCGTATAATATATATGTACCTACTTACCTATGTGCATTTTTAAAAATATTTCTTTGCTTATATTTTTTTTCCAAAATATATCCTTGATATCCTTGTTCTTATTATTATTTGTTTTGTATTGTTTACTTATTTTACTTGTTCTCTATTCCTTATTCTTACATACGGCTATAAAAAATTTAAAAAATGTCCGATTTAAATGTCTTGAAATCGAAAATTAAAAAAAAAAAAGTCTGATTTCCACAAATTTTGGAACATAGTTAAAGTCTATATAATGTTCCTAAATAAGTGACTAGCACTGGACCCATTAAGACGGAAAATGTAAGCAATAAAATTGAAATCTCGGGAGGGATTGATAATGCTGTTCGCCAGGTTCAAGTATACGAGTATATTATATGTAAGTAGGTACGGCAACATCGCAGTACTTCTTATGCTCAATCGTGTTGTTTTTCTTTTGTTCTGCATAGCTCATTGTTACACCGGAAATGTATTCAATCTTGTTACGGTCATTTTAATATATCCTTTATTTTATATTTTATATTATATGTGTATATTGTAAAATACGGTCTATATACAAGAGAAATTATTTGCAAATAAACAATTATTATTATTACGTATTATTTGATACATTTTTTATATAAGCTAGTCGCTTTTACCGTCAGTGTCGATATTTTTAATCATGATCGGATCGGTTAACGTGAACCACAACCCCTTAAAAATATATACACTTTCCTACGTGTGGATCGTGATTTAAGCACCACGGTAAAACCAGTTGAAACAGTCATATAAGTGAAATAATGGACATATAGGTATAGGTATGCAGAAAAACATTGATACAGTTATAAAAGGCAACGTCAAATAAGATAATATCATATAAAAAGAAATTTTAAATCATTAATTTTTGAACTTGCCAAAAATAAATAATCATAATTTTATTCAAAAAATGTATATATTTAAGTATCTATGTTAAATATAATTTTTAAGGCGGTTTTCTGTGACGAATTTTATACACAGACGAGAAAACATATTTTTATCCGTCGTTGATTAAGTTGTTCGTAGACCATAAAATATTATATTATATTATTGATAAAATATTTAATATTTTGAAAACTACAGGCTGGGAAACTCCAGACGAAGACTTTTTTATTTTTCAATATTTATCCCTTAAAATAATTTTATTAAATTGAAAATCATTAAATATTAGCCCCCTAAATATTAAAATATTAGATATAAAAATTTAAAAATTTAAAAGATTCGATTATCAGTTAACTTTTTGATAAATTCAAATATTTTTTTAAAATGCATAAATCCAATAATTCGCTATATTATGACGAATAAAGTATATATTCAACATATTGTAGTAAAATTATAAAATATATTTCTGACCCCCTCTGAAAATAAAATCTAAATACGGCCGTAATTTGATAAAATGAGGTTTTGGTATCCCTGAATTCAGAAAAATATGGTTTAATATAAATAAATCTTGCTATTTTTCTTTTGTGATTAACATAAAATGAATACGAAATACAGAATCTCATATGTAACGTTTTTGAAATACCTCCTATATGATTAAATATAACTGTAGCATTTATATAACTTTAAAGAACAATCAAAAACATAAAAATTCTCCTAAAAATTAAAAAATATCAAAAAACCACCCATGTGATGATTTTTTTAGTGAATAAAAACTTAAAAATCTTTTTTTATTTACGAACACTCACATAGTATACTTTTATTGCTAAGAATGGGGTGGTTAATTCATAATTATGTTTCTTGAACATTTCACTTTACGTGGTGTTACATTTTTATTTTAGACTAAATTATAAAGCTGCATAAACATTTCGTTAACCGATGATTTATTAAAGATAATTTCAATCGATAAAAAATTATTTAGGTAAAATATATCATATTCTATTCATTTTAGGTTCTAAGTATTACGAAGAATTTATTGGATTTAAATTTCTATCCGTCCATTTGTCCTATCGATTCATTGTCATATATAGTTACTACAGTACATAATTATTACTAGGATGATTGTTTATTTGACAATCGACTGTCCTTATATAATTTGTTAGTCATATAGTTACTAGGGAGATAGAAACTGGGAACTCTAACACCGTATTTCCATGGCCGTGGTTATCAATATCAATATCTACAATTTTTATTAGTTTTTTGATTTTACGTTTCTATACATAAGTATATTAGATAAATGCTGACCCCCCCTCCAAACCTACTATATCTGCCGCTGATACAATATGTAATTATTTATAATTTTTTTAATTTTCTATTTAAACTTTTAAAAAATTAATGAAACAATCGCATTTATTATAACTATACATTTTATATAGTTATATTACTGGCTTAGTTTGAAATAAATTATCAATAGATTTATGTTGTAAAAGTAAGAAGTTAAATAAAAGTTCATCCGAACTGAGTAGCATCAATATATTGTAAAATATGTAGGTAAAGCCAATTGATTCAATAAATCCCTTACTTTCTGTAGGTAACTTATTTTGATCCTTACTAACAATACACTTTTTAAAGCTATTGTGACATGTTTAAATCGCATATTTTTTTAAGAAAAAATACGCTCATTTGTACTTTAAAATTACAATTTTGTGTTATTTTTTATTTTATATCATATTCGTCTTGTATACCTATCTAATTAATAAAATATTACAATACGTTGACTGTAGACGATAATGGGAAAGAATAATTTCAAATTAATAATATTTCTATTACACAAAATTATATATTAAAATGGACATAAGCCATTGGGTTTTCAAAAATCCTGAGCTAATAAATGCATTATTTGGCTTTAAAAATTTGGTTGAAGATCAAGTAATCAAAAATCGATGAACCATATGATTATTTATTAGGTGTAGTTCAACAAATACTCAACATTAAAATTTATAATAGATTTTCAGATTTGCATATACCTACAATATGTCTGTATGTAGTAATTTTATCGATTTCGTATGTTTACCTGTTCATCAGATATAAATATTAAATGAAAAATATTCTTGATTTACCAATAAATATGTATAAAAAATAAAAAATGTGAATATCAGGATCGCATGGGATATGTTATTATCAAAATTCTGTCTTAAATAATACCTAACACAAATTCTGGTATATACGCCTATAATATGTATTATTTACAAAATAGTGGGAGTGTACAACCACCCCTAAACATGAAAAAATACATGAGGGTTATATAAATTATTCATTGTTGGTATTCAATATTTTTTGGACCCCTCTTCTAAAAAAGTTAAAATTACGCCATTGTATACCTATAATTAACGTTTTATTATTGGTATACAAATATATATACTATTAATGAAATGGAAACGCACTTGACTTTTTTTTAAATATAACAGTATATACATATTTTATATATTTTGAATTATAAAATATACATTTTATTTAATTAATGAAAATTGAAAACTTGTATAGTTTTTTAATTTGAGTTTGATAGAAATTGTATTGGTATATTTTTATATTGCATTACTCTATATTAAATATGTATTGGTCCTTTTTAGAATATAAATAATATATTGAAAAATATAAGATTATCTTTACCTATCTACCTATACTATATACCTATACATATATACTATATATCTACCTATATATTATACACATCTATACAGCATTAGTTTTCAAAATGACACATATATCTACATTGTACATACCTACATATAAAATATAATTTCAAACGGTGCAGCGTAGTTTTATTTGTATTTGGCATAATATCTTGTTAGTCTCATATTTTATATACTATATATTAAAATTATGGTGACAGGGGTGTGTCTCAACAACAGTTATAAAGTAGTTCATACGTTATGCAATTATGTACACACCCACATCCTAACTCTAGGAGAGAGATTATCAATGTGTACGCTCGTAGTCATCTTGTCCTCTCTTGGACCATTTTTGCATAAAAATCGATAACACTTTTTTCCTCTACACCATATTTTTGTTTGACTGCCCATTCACTTAGAGAGACCTTGTTTCGTGTATGTCCCCCAAAACCAATTCAAAAGCGCTTCCTTTTTTCCCCCTAGTTTGCACCCTCTTAAATCGCAAACATAAAACTTCGAAAAATCGGGTGTTTCTTTTTTTTATTTTCTCCCTAAGCACACACTATAGTACACATTAAAAACGTCTAGTACGCATGAAAACGCAAAGATCAGCGAAAAAATGTTTTTATTTTTATTTTATTTTATGGCAGCATTATTTTAAGATACATTTCAGTTGAAAGCTTGTGGATGACGCTTCGTTTGATTAATGATGACTAGACAAGCATTATCTGGGCTAAGCCAAATGGTAAACATTTAAGGCTTAGTAAAAGAGTGGTAGAGTGAAACACAAATTAACGTGATGCAAAATGGTAATAAGTTTATTGTTTATTAAATCCATTTGCTTTTGATAGAGATCAATTTCACTAACTCAAGAATAAACTTACAATGTGCTCAACACAATATTATACTCATATATTTATATATACAGTTGAAAAAAAATAATTGACGTTGATTATTTACATCTGTTTTCGGAACGATGTTGTCATTAAATTAGGATTAAATTTATTATTATTGTAGTTAACCACATTTTTTTTTTTTTTTTTTGTACCTTTAATTACCATAACTCTTATAAAATATATTTGATGTTGAAATTATTTCGACTATTTAATTAATTAGCTACAAATTGTAAATTACGTAAAATAATTTATGAGTCATTCTTCTTCTTCTTCTTCTTCTTCTTCTTCCCCTTCGTCTTATCTAAACTCTTTTAAAAGCAAGTGATCAGACATTTAAATATAATATCAATCAAGTTTTATAAAAGCACTTATTTTTAACCCTTCTGTTTATAAAAATAATAATATGTATTAAATCGTATATTTACAAACAATTAACTCATATAAGACGTCATCTATCTAATGTCTAAGCAATAAAAATAAAATCACCAATATAGCCAAAGAATAAAATCTTCTCGGAGAAAATATTTCATCGACTTAAATTCCATCAACTTCCATTAACTATGTAAATATATTTTTAGTTAAAGTATCGCAACAATACAGACGAATTATTTATTAAACAAATTTCATGTCACCGACAGAGGATGTCCAAATAAAAATTAACATCATCGTCTAACTCTCTAGACAACCCTCGAGACTACTCAAATAACAATATTTACTCTCAATTTCCCTTAGGGCTTAGATGGAGGCTGCAGTACACACAACATACGATGTCAAGAATACATACCTAGTTAATATATTGAGTGTAGGACACATTCCCGTCAGATATTTCCCCGTCCGATATGTTTCCCCGTCCAATACACTTTCCCGTCAGACATTTTTTCATCCAATGTGTTTCCACGTCGGACATTTTTAAATATATTTTTAAAGTAATTTATGTGTAAAGTTATTTATATGTAACTGTAATGCGCGTGTATATAAACTCTGAATTCGTAACAGACTAACGAAATATCGTAGGATTAATAATAATCATAATAATTTACTGTCTGATACACTTGCATGTGTTGATTTTGAATTTTTTATTCCATTTTTCATAAAAAAAAAAAATTTTACATAACTTTTAAACTTGAAATCTGTAATTTATTTTTATATGACCACCAGTTAATGGTATACACGTGACGCGCTTCAGTACGTTGATTGTTACGTGTACAATTAAGTTTGTATAATTATATTTTAATTCAATAAAACAAGAAAAGTAATTCATCAAGAGTGTACAATTATATAGTTTAATTATATATTTATATAATATAATATTATCTTCACTAGGTATCTGAACGTATACTGAACTCCATCTACACACATAGAAATAAGTAAATAAAAGTGTATAAGGTCTGTCTTTGAATTATAGTTTAATTATTATTATTATATAGACGTAGAAAAAATGTCGGATACGGGGATGTGACCGATCACCAATATATTTAACATTGATTTTCTATATTACCTATAGATATCATATTATGTATATTTATTTTAATTAAATTATTATAATATATATTGTATATAATCGTATATAATATATAATATACGAGTATTAGCAATTTATCATACAGCCTTAAATCCAAAATATGTTTTTCATTAGGCATCATATCAATTAATAAAAATAGGAAATATTGATATTGGTAACCATGGCTATCAATAAAAAGAACAGGCAGACAGACGTTAGAAAAAATCACTCTTCAAACGTGTTAGATTTCCCATTGTCTATTACCATGGTAACTGTTAATAAAATATTTATAAAATGTATTATTTATATTACCTAGTAGGTAACAAAAACAAAAACAAAAAAGTAACAAAATCAACAATGTTCTCATAACTATGTACCTACAGATAGACGGACGGCCGGATGGACACAATGGGGTTCAACGGGGACAAAGGTATCTAAACTTAGTTTAGAAACTTAATATATGTATAGTTAAATCATTAAGAGGACGCTATATGCATGCGTTGTAACAGCATTAAAACATGTTATCGCTTTCTAAGTCAAACTTCTCTCTTAGTTATCGTAGATTCAAAATTAAAATAGAATATGATACATGAGAATATTTACTATGAACGAATATAAACAAACCGGTTTTTTTTAGTTAAAATGATTTTTTATCAAATTTTTTTTAACTGGAAAATTTAGAAATTTGACGTTTTTTAATCACAAATTTTAGATGTTTAAATATACATACTTATTGAACAAAAACTCTATACTCGGTTTTTGTTTAAGTTCTCGTCTTTTATTTTGTATTTTAGTATAATTATTTCTCTTTAATGATAATTTTTGATCGAACTGAGTTCAGAAAGCCACAAGTAATTTTTGAACAAATGTCGTGATTACACAACAATAAAAAGTGGTATAGGATATGAGGACTATTTTTAGATTACTTTTAAAATGTATTTAAAATTTTTTTCATTGTAAATTATTCAAATGTCATTAAGTATTCAAAAAACTTCTGAAAAATTATCTACACTGGTATAGCGTCTTCTTAAAGAACTATGCTTAAATTTCCAATGATTTTATATTGTATAGTCAATAGTGCGTTCTGAAATCCAAGTCAATATAATATTATGTTAATAGATATATTTTTTATTAAACCCTAGCCGCTGATAACATTAAATAGTTTGAAACAATTATAACATGGAATAATATTTATAAGTTACAATCAATGCAATTAATTACCTACGACGACCCAAACCCTGTATATTAAATGATTATTATATAGACGACGAAATGTCGGACGGGAATGTGACCGGGTCACCAATATATATTTAATAAACAGATTATCTAAATTACTTTGATATCATATTATGTATATTTATTTTAATTAAATTATTATAATATATATTGTGTATAATCGTATATAATATAATATAATATACGAGTATTAGCAATTTAACGTACAGCCATAAATCCAAGATGTGTTTTTCATTATCATATCATAATAGTTAATTATTCATTTTGATTTTAAAACGGATTATATAACATCTAACTTCTTAGGACAATAACAATAAAAAGTTTTGCTTGTTCGTTTCAGTTCATATTTTATTATATTATGTAGGTAGACGAATATCAAAATTCCGTTGAGGGTAAATACTACTGATTTTAAGTGTTGTACTTGAAATGTTTAACTAGGTACATATATATATATGTGTGTGTGTGTGTGTGTGTATACCTATAGTATTACAAATTGTTATATTTATATGTACACATATACGTTATATTATTTTATTCGATATGCACATGCACGCACGTGTATACATAAGCAAGCTAAACAATATTGAAATATTTTGAAACCATGTGAAACAAGATAAAAAAAATACTACAGCCACCAGAATGTTTGCCAAATAACAACTTTACTGCTAGTTTTTACTTGACCCTTTTGAAAAAAGGTAATACATTTTCCTTTTAACACTCCAATTTTTCTACACGGAACACATTTTTCCAAACAACATATACAAACGAAACAAATGTACTACCCTCATTTGTCATTGCATCATCAACAAACGTCTTCATTGATTACTCAAGAAACCTACAAATGAACGTCTCTAATGGTTACGAGTATTTAGAGAAGAAAAACATATCTCATGAATAACCATTAAATTTACTAAAAATTTGTTTTCGTAAAACTACACATAAATACAATATGTATTAATGTGGTTGGATTTTGTAATAATAACATGGGCTAAATGTACAACACCTTAAAATATTTAAATTTGAACATTTCAATAATATTTTATAGTCATGTTAAACAATAGAAATATAAAATAAAAAATATATATGAATATATAAATATATCCTCTATATTATCCTCTTGGTATTTTATATTTTTACACTCTCGACCATATCCATTTCTCTCAAAAATTCAGTTTTCATTTTCTTCCACTTCCATTTTCCTTCGAAAAAAAGGTCTATTCCACTTTCCTCTACTGATTACATACGCTTCTCGATTGTCCATTATTCTCCGACATTTTTGGAAACACTAATAAGTATTTATAATTAATTTATTAGGTATTTATTTATATTATATAAATATTATTAACCTAACGAAAAAGACAAAATATAAGGAAAAAATAAAATAAAAACATACCAATTGATTTTTTAATATTATTGTTATATTTTTTTTTTCCAGAAAATTCATCATAAATTCAATATACTTACCTACTTGAAAATTCAGGATTGATAAATAATAATTATATGAAATTTTTAAAATAATATGAAAATAAATTTTACTTAATTTTTTTTTAATTGTCATTTTTATATATTTTGTTTTAGTAACAGTATCAATGTAAAAAACTAATAAGTTTAGAGTATTACACATTTTTATATAAAGCACATAAATAAATACATTTTTTGGAGAAAATGGATAATGGAGGAAAATTATATTTTATTTGTGGAGAAAAAATAATTTATTATTATTATTTATCTATTTATTATTATTATTTTTAGGAAAATGGACAGTGGAGGAAAATTGTACTGCCTACATTCTCATATACATTTAAGTAGGTATGACAAAACGATATAAAAAAGCTATTGTAACTTAAAATGTAAATATATATTTTATAAAATTTAGACACTACGTACCTTAAATATTATCTAATTGTCTTTTATAAATTGTTTCTAAATCTTAACAATACTTTGAGAATAATTAAAATTATTATTTAATTTAAAAACGTATACAATCTTAATGAACCCCAAATAGCCGATATTTAGGCCGAACCCAAATAGTTAGGAGAGAAGGCGAAGGGGAAGAAGATAAAATCTTAATGAACAAATTAACGATAATTGAAAAATGTTATAAATAATATCTATGTGTTTATAAAAAAAATAAGAACAAGTAGGTATCATATCCATATACCTATATAAAAGCTATCTCTGTAATGACCATATAATTTAATTCGTTATTTACTATATTTTTTTAGATAGCTTAAAATTATATTAAATTTTTTAAATTAATTATATTCCTTTACATATCACTAATATAGCAATGTCACACAACTATATATTAAAACTATATATGTAATTTAATTTAAAATTAATATAATAATTGTATTCAAGTCTTCTCAATCAACTCAGTGAATTATTATTTTTCAGCTGAAAAATAAAAAAACCAATATTTCTTCTTAGCCAAATCTCTCGGGAAATCACTCGGACATTGCGCGACATTTTTATCTTATTTATATCTGAATTTGTTGCCAAAATAGAAAACTTTGTTATTTGTAAAAAAAATATTATTAAAAGAACGAATATCTCATGATGATAAATGATTTTACTTCAACGTCCTTCTTCAAGTTTTCACATGAAAAACAATTTAATCACATGAAAGTATTTTTTTAATATTAAACCAATATTAATAGGATTATCTATTGAGATAGTTTGTAGTACAAGAGTGGAGAAAAATAGTTCAAGATTGAGTAAAGTGGAGAGAGATTAGGATGGTGGCAAAAAACTTGGAGAGTATTAAATGCTAGTAAAAGAAGAAAAACAATGCTTGAACATTTTAGTAATTTATACAGCTATTTATATATCTTAAAAATTTATAAAAAACACAAATTATAACCCGTCCAGTTCATCTACGCCCTTGACAATTACATTTTAAATTTGTAGGAGTTACTACAATTGCGGAAGCACAGATGTGTTGCCCACATACTTTTTTTGAGGTTATCTCTATGAAATACTCTTCGAAAAATACTGATTACCCAATAATATCCATAATAATAAAAAAAAGTTGAACATTGTAGCTATTACACATTATTCAATTAATATTTTTGAACCCCTTATCTGGTAAAATGTGTGACGTCACCGAGAGCATAGTTGAACTGGACGGATTATACAATCTATTGTAGAAAATAGGTACACCTTGAATTTTGTCAAAAAATTTTGCCATACTTCTTGTGCCTTATTAAATAATATATGAACACCACTATATCATAACCTATTATAGGAACTCGAAAAATTCTAAATGGAGTGGAAAATCTGGTATATAAATCAGACAATCATGTCCTCGAGTTTATTAAACATTTTTCAATTTAGAATAAAATCAATAGAAAACTCATTAGTATCACTTTATCAGTCACATTAGCTCAAGACCAAATCTTTAAACACTTAACAGCAGTAGTATAAACAATTTAGCCGATTTTAATTGAACGTTTTAAATAATTAATATTCTATTAGATATTAATATTTCAATCTCAAAACATAAATGTATGATTTTATATGATTTATGCAAGAATTAGGTACATTATACTCGTAATCGTATTTACCATCCAAATCAGCTAAAATCCTACTACATAATAATGTGTACTTTTCAATGATGATGGATGATAAACTTTAAATAAATACTAATTTGCATAATAAAAACGTACTTGGCAAGTACCTTACACAGATAAAAATCAATAATATAGAATACAGTAAATCATAATTGGGTACTCGTGTAGTATTCTACCTACCTACCGAAAACTTTTGTGTTACATATACTATCTACTACATCAATTTTAATTTTGGTAGGAAGTTCCGGTCTTGAAGATATTTTAAACATGTTTCTTCATTAAGAATAACATGTCCATAAAAATACTTCATTGATGTAACTGATCAGTTATTCAGTGGCGTATTCGGATTTATATTTCCTACAGACACATGTATCTTTGCTATCCCATACACGAATAATTGTTGTTCGAAAATATAAAAAAGTGATGAGCAAATATAAAAGTTATTTAAGTCATATTTTCTGTCCTCTAAAAAGGTGCTGCCGTAGGGCAATAAATTGCTCTCCTAGACCCAATCTAAATACGCCGCCGCAGTTATCTGTTATGTATTTTATTGTTGTATTATTATTGTATGTTGTACAATGTACATGACGTATAGGTACTATTCAAAAATTAGTACTGTAAGGTATTCGCACAAAATGTGCTGATAAGTATGTTTTATCGGTATAGATAGGATACTACATAAATACCATTAATTGTTATACAAATGTTTAAAAATATATGCACCCAAATAATATAATATATAAGATATTGTCGATAGACATCAATATATACCAATGTATTGACATTTATATATAGTATTGTAGAAATATATATGAATATATTTTTCATTTAATCAAAAGTAGGGGAACGACAGTGGTATGGAAAGAAGGCAGCAAGACGGGTTAAATAATACCTATAATAAATTTCATGAAATAACTCAAACGGATTATCGTTTGCTGTTATTTATCATGTTGTATACATGCAGTGGTGTATTCTATGTTAAATCCGTGTTCGATACTGAAAATTGCACCGGAGGACGTTTTTCAGATATAAACAGAGTGTAAAGGACACTACCACTAACCACCCCCCTATCAACAAAATTTTTGTCATCATGAGGGATGTTGTATCATGTTAAACGAATGTCACGTAACAATACTTAGGTTAAGTATACAGTTTTATCCAGTGGTGGATTTGTGGAGGGACGCAGGGGGACGGAGCTACTCTTCATTTTTTTCATGTTTAACAGCGTACCCCTTAATTTATTTATCAAGGAACGCAAGAAACGCAGTGTTTGTTTTAATTTTTATTTAAAATTTTTAAAAAGTATAATTATTTTTTGGAAAAATCGTGAAATTACTGAAATGAATGTTTTTTGTCCTTATCACATAATACGTTTTAGATAAAAAAAACATGATATAAAATATTGAATAGTTAATTTTATTAAATCATATTGGTATCATATAGATAATAAATAATCTTCATTATTCGAGAATAGCTTAATCCTAAAAGGATAACTTCATTTCGGTTTACATCTACAACTTCCTGGATTACTCATTTAAAAGGAAAAGTGTTAAATTATTTTGAAAGAGGAATGCTTAAATTATGCTATCTTGAAAATAGGTAACTCAACAAAAAATGTTGGATTTTTCTATTCTATTCATGTTATATAATAATCTAAAATGTTTTTAACAATATCCTCTGGTTAAGAAACTTTGGATAGGGGGTGTGGGGGACAAAGTCGCCCACGGCTTACTTTTTCTTTAATATATCCCGGAACGCTGATTTTTTAACTAAGCTCAGGGTCCGTCCTTATTTTTTTTTCCAATTCAATCACTGGTTTTATCTAGTTCAATTTTGAATTAATCGCAAAATTTATTCACCACAATATTTATCAAGATTGTAACATAACGTATAATATGGTATAGCATAAAATACGTATTATACGTAAGTATAAAATACGTATTTCACGTAAGTATAAAACTTATAAAACATATAGTTTAAAACCCTTAATTTTATACGTTTTATACATTTAATATGTATACATGTAAAAATGTAAAATTAAAAATACTATTATGATATGAAATGTAATGTATGTAATTACGGCAGACGGGCAGACCAAACGTCGTAACTGGCGTTAAGTAATGATATGTATTAAGGGGCCTCATGACTGCCGTATTTTAAGGAGTATTAAATAGGCAACTTATCATTCTTTTGCAAAAAGGTCTTGTGCTTGTGTGAGTCGTAAATGATCATTAGTGTTAGTAATCTGTATATATCAAACATTTCCACTCCCCCCCAACCTTGCAATTGTACAATTTATTATTATTTCGAGAACGTTGTCGTCTGACGAACCGTCCAGCAACGCGATAACAAAACCGGTTTATTTTGGTGACCGTCTATTATGAATATTGAACTTTGAATCATTATTA